>CAUYLG010046054.1:0-36318 GCA_963573385.1 Cacajao melanocephalus | reverse complement strand
GTGATCCATCTGCCTCAGCCTCCCAGTGTGCTGGGATTATCAGCGTGAGCCACTGCACCCAGCAGAAATTATAGATTTGAATAGTAGGGACCCAACCTAAACACAGTGGCTATTGAGTATCCTGGAATCGCCTTGATTACTATTACTTTCTTGGTCTTTTATTTCCTTCTTCTGACTTAATTTTTGGTACTACACACTTGTAGCATAAGCTGGAATACTTCAGCCAAATCTTGCAATCAGTAAATCATTTTATGTTCCCAAAGAGCTTGTTGTCTGTATTATTCTGGAAACATAATTTATTGGGTTTGCACTTTATTCCAAATTTATTTGCCCTAAGCATCAAAGAGCCACATTTTCACTAACAACATGAGAATAATATTGCTGATACTGCTAGTGACTTATTGTCATTTAAATATTAGGGAAAAAAATCAACATTTTTACTAAAAAATTTTCATTTTAGTATGTAAAGCACAAATTTAATAAGATTCCAAATACAGTGCCATATGACTGTGGCTCTTTCCATCCATGACCTCCACACCCATTAAGAACTAAGGATAAAGCATTTCACACATATGATGAAACTTTCCTATAAACTGATGGTAGTGCTGTAAGAGCCATTTAATTTTAAAAGATATGCCAATGAGTGGTTTATATGGCCACATATAATGGTAGTACATGGATTGGTAAAATTCTACTAGAAAGAACAGTCCCTTATGTCTTTTTGATAAAAAGAAAAAAAAAATCATCTTGAGTCCAGCATTCACGTATTTTTAACTTTGTTGGGTTTTTAAAGAGCCAGTCTGAAATGGTTATTTTAGCTCATTTGGTAGAAAGCTTTATTTTGTACAAACACAAACTATTTCTGAACATGCAAATAAAAAGCAGTTAACTAAAGGCAGCATTTAGAATATGATTTACTATAAATAATGGACTTGGGAAACCAAATTGCTGGGATTCAACTTCTAAATGGATAAATGAAACCAAGAATAAATGTTGCTATCATAGGGTTTACTATAAAAAGGTCAACTTGAAAGTTTTGGCAAAATAATGTGAAAGCTTGCACAATGGCATATTTACACATTAGCAACTAGGATGATGGTAAGAGAGGAGGCACAGATGGATTTATTGATCTACCATGTGGAATATAATCTTACTAGACTGAGAGCATACTTATATCCCAAACTGTTGATAGTTGTTAACAGAGGCACTTCCTGTCATTTCCCAATGTTCAATGAATATTTCATGAGTTTTAAATTAACTCATTAATTTAAAGCAGATAAAATTATAATGGCATCATCTTGTGGTGTCATAGAATCCCTTTTGTTCAAAATGACTTATATCCCTAACTGTGCTAGTTGTTAATGGAGGCACCTCTTATCATTTCCCAATGTTCAATGAAAATTTCATGCGTTAACTCAGTAATTTAAAGCAGATAAAATTATAATGGCATCATCTTGTGGTATGCCATAGAATTCCTTTTGTTCAAAATGTTCTGATTATATTTTACATTCCACTCCTTAATATGCAATGCAGCCTTGGGGGCATGACTATATTTATCAGCACATAAATATTTTACTAATCCAATTTTGTTAAAGAAAGTGAATTAGAATAAAGAAATAAATCAATATCACTCAATTTAACACACAGCCTCCAGACAATAATATTCCTAACACATTTTAGGAGGAAAAATAGATTAATCCTATATGAGAAATCCTTGAATGAGGTTCTATAATCTTAATTTCATTGATAGCAAGTTACTTCTTACTAACACTAATACTTTATTTCTTCATCTTCCTGAATAAATGACACTAAATAAATACAATGAGCAACTGAATACTATTTATCCTTTCTGCTTCAAATTAAGTCCAGTACATTTTGTTTTGTCCACTGAGGAATACACATTAGCACGTACTATACTCATTAATGATACAGGTGCTTAGAAAGCGTATTGCCTTTCTTTTGATTCAGTAAAAAATAATTACCAGGATTTGTAATGATTAGTCATCTGTATTTAAGTGACTTTAAAATATGTATCTGGGAGGCCCAGCCAGGTGGATTGCTTGAGCCCAGGAGTTCAAGACCAGCCCATGCAATACAGTGAGACCCAGTCTCTACAAAAAAAAAACAGAAAAAATTAGCCAGGTGTGGTGGTGCACGCTTGTAGTCCCAGCTATGCAGGAGCCTGAGGTGGGAGGATTGTGTAAGCCTGAGAAGTCAAGACTACGGTGAGCCATGATGGCACCACTACACTCCAGCCTGGGCGACAGAGCAAGACTCTGCTTTTTTTAAGAAAAGTACTTGAACCTTTGAAACAAATCCTGTCTACCTAGAGAAGATCCTCTAGAATTTCAGGCATATGAGCATACTTGGTAGCATGTTATTTAACTCTGGTACTCCAAAAACTGAGGACTAAATTATTGTGATTTGAAATTTTGGTTCTTCAATCTTTAGGTATTTTGTTATATCTGTAGTTTCTGTACATTGCTTCCATTCAGTTATATAAATGTCCACTTGTCCATTTGGAAACTAAATACCTTCAGTATTACATAAAACTGATCAGCAGTTGTTCTTTGGATGTAACACATTAGACTCGCTGTGGTCTACTCAAATGGAGACTCCCAGTAATAAGGGCTGCCAGAAACTTACCCATGCTTCAAGCTAATTCCTCCTCCAGTCCCAGTGACCCAGCCCAAATGGTAAAACTGTTTGCAAAGTTCTGGGATCAGGTATCTTGGATGCTCCTTGTCCTTAAAAAGAAGGTAATGATTTTTAAAACAGACATCATTTTATCAAGTAACTATTCCAGCTGGTGTTTCTAATAAGAAGCTAATTTCCGAAAGTTTAAGAAAATATACTATAGAAAGAGTACAGTGACGGAAAAAACTATTACAAACATATTTTGTTTTTAATGTTTAGAAAGTGAATCTACTATATTATTTGGCAACCTGGGATTATTCAGCATAGGGTCATACAGTCTAACACTAAGGAACAAGCTGCAAAAACAAGGTGGGGAAATGCCCAGTATACATTACAAAGCACCAACTGAAATGGCTGAAAGAAAACAGCATCTCATGCTGAAGGAAAACAGAATCTCATGCTGAAGGAACAGTCTGTCTAGAACACTTATTTACATAAAACACCTTATTTAATTGAGGCTTGATGATGTATACATGAGATATGACAGTTATATGTTCAACACATACTCTCTGTATTGGTTCAGTTGCATTTTTATTCCACAAAAGTCCTGTCTTTTTCCCATAATGATTTTAGTTTCTCTTATTGCAAAAGCAATATATACTCTTTATAAAAAATAAAGTGAAGCAAATTACAAAAAACATTCAGAAATGATCTTAATTAATACTTGCTGAACCCATTCTATAAAGATATGTGTTTGTGAGTGTGTGTATGTGTGTGTACATAGACAGATAGATAAACATCAAGGCTTATTGTTACAAGTCCAATGATTACTTCTTTAGAAAAAAAATCTACACCATTTTCTCCTGCTTTTTTGTGGTTTAAATTAATGAAAACAAAAACAATGAAGAAATACAATGAATTCCATTTTGGGCAGGATGACATACAATTCTTACCTTGAAAATAAGTACAAACGCTGAATAAATTATTTTTAAAACTATTTCAGCCGGGCGCGGTGGCTCACGCCTGTAATCCCAGCACTTTGGGAGGCCGAGGCGGGCGGATCACGAGGTCAAGAGATCGAGACCATCCTGGCCAACATGGTGAAACCCCGTCTCTACTAAAAATACAAAAATTAGCTGGGCATGGTGGCATGCACCTATAGTCCCAGCTACTCGGGAGGCTGAGGCAGGAGAATTGCTTGAACCTGGGAGACAGAGGTTGTGGTGAGCCCAGATCATGCCACTGCACTCCAACCTGGCGACAGAACGAAACCCCGTCTCAAAAAAAAAAAAAAAGAAAAAAAATTTCAAAATAAGTTGTTGAGCTGGCAAGAAAGTAAGGCTTCATAGGGGCCATAAAAAAATGAGAATGAGACTTGGGAGAGAAATAAGCTCCAAAGCCAGAAGATTCCTGAAGTATTTCAAAACTCTGGTGACCTTGAGCTTCAATTCTGATAGCCATGTAAGACACTAGCAACACGAGATAAAACCCAGGGCCTGATCAATTCGAGGGAATCTAATGAAAAATCCCCACATAAACTGGAGATCCCAATGAGGTCTACCTTCAAGGTACGAGTCAGCAAAACAAGATTCACTGTGGAGAAAATCACAGAAAAGCATGCCTTTATTGATCCTGTTACTGGGCAAAAGGGGAAAAACATCTTTGAGTTCAAAGAGGGATAATTATTTAACAGACAGAATTCTCAGCTACTTAACTGGACGCTGAAATTGTAGTGTTTCCCCCAGATTTACTGCCAATGTTCTACTTACTTTAAGTATTACAAACGATGACTGATGGAGTAACCTTCAAAATATAAAACTAAGAGAACCTAGAAATTTCTAAAAGTTCTGATTCAACTTAGTCTTGGAGTTAGCCAACTTAAAGTCAATCCACATTACTTGATTTATTACTTATATGGCTTTGGGTGTCAATTTACTTATCCGTACAGTGAAAATGCTGTGAGGATTAAAATGAGATAAAACGGACATAATGCGATCAGCACACTATCTGACACAGTCAATGTTAGTTTCCTTCTCATTTTAAAGAGCTGAAAATTCTTGAAATAGCAAAACTATTATAGGAGTTATTATGAAATCATTTTAGGCGGATAGGGTAAAGAGTCCTTGGTAAGGTTTTTTTTCTTTTACTAAAGCAGCTCCAAAAACATTTCTTTTCTAGCAGAAAACATTTCTTTTCTAGCAGAAAAGCAGCTTGAAGGGCCAGGCTGGCAAGCTTTGATACGCAAATGCCCGCCAGTAGAAACTGGGTCTCTCCAATGTGGTGATTCCCACCCTCTTTTCCTTGTCACCACATGTGCCAAGCATCATGGCTGCCCCAGATATCGCCACATGTGCAGAACATCATGGTGGCCTGCATTTGAATATTAAAAGGCTAGGGTGGGAGGGCTAGTTTTTTTGTGGGCTACATGAATGACATACCTGGTCAAACCAATCCCCTGGGCCCTATGCAAATCAAACACCACCTCCTCCAGCCTCCTAATACAAGGGATGGTTTTCTGTTGCACTCAGGATTTTTTCTCTCTGCTTGGAGCCCCCCTCCCTGTCTCTGTATTGGGGAGCTTCTTTCTTCTTTCTTTCCTATTAAACTCTCTGCTTCTTAAAACCATTCCACATGTGTCTGTGTCGTTTATTTAAATTGGTGCGAGACAAAGGACCCTGTGGTTCCTCCAATCGTCAGAGCCGTATCATTCTGGTGCATTGGCCTGGAATCCGAGGTACAATATTCATCAGAGTGGTAAATATAAGAGCAAGCTTACAGTCTGTTCTATCATTCCTAGGTGCTCTTGGCCTCTATTTTAAAATTAAATCAAATCAATCAACAGGCATCCTTCAGCAGTTAAAAATACACTTATCATGGGTGCCGTTCTAAAGCCTTGGATGTTAGGCTTGCTGGTGAGAACATGGAGAACTCCCCAATACCCATGGGTCATTGGGAATGTTGGCCATATTTTGAATCAGTTTCCTTTCATGGGGAAACCTTACCATTGCGTGAAGCAGGGAAAAGTTCTGAGGCAACTGAGAATTTCTGGCCAGGGCACACCCTGGTGTTATCCAAAGGCCTCTGGATAGGACATAAAACTTTCCTTCTTTTTCTATGTGCGGTCTCTTACTCACTCACTCTCTCTCTCTCTCTCTCTCTCTCTGTCGAAATTTAGTAACGAGAAGTTTAGCACAGGAATGCTGTTGAAATATTCTAGGAACAGAGGGTTCCTCTCCATGCCACTCACAGTTAGTGTCTCTCTCTCTCTGCCCTTGGTCTGGAGAGTGCATGGCATTTCCATGTCTCTTTCTCTACCCCTTGGATGGCAAGCACATAGCATTTCTAAACCAACAGCGCCACCTAGTGGAAATAGAAATCCTCTTCATGAGGCACTTTTTTTCTTTTACAGCTTCCTTTTGCACCGCTAGGAATCAGGCTCTAAGCCTCTTCTATGAACAGGAAAACTCTGCTTTCAACAGTTAGGAGTTACATATCTTCTGTGGCCAAATTTTAGTCTCGATATTGTCCCATCAGCAGGAAAATGGCCATTTGATTCCTATGTTCCTTAAAGCCACCTATTCTGTCTCCGATTAAGACAGTACTTAATTAGTAAGGGAATTTTAAGTACAGAAGTTAACCAGAACCATTTTTCTAAGGGTAAATGCTTTAGCATGGGCCATAATAGCAGGATATAGAGTTCAATCTAGCATGCCCCCTCCATTAAAGGGGACTTGCCCAGTTACATAGTTCTTCTTGAGATCCATTTTTTTTAGGGAGGCACAGGTCACACAAGTCTGGGAGGTCGAAGGGAAATAATAAGAAGCGGACTAGGGCTGCTTGGGGAAGTGTGACTAGGCCCAAAAGTCTAGTTCCTCTGGTGCTATGGCTTGGAGGGTCACACCTATGGTCATGGGTGGCACACTTAACAGAGTGGTGGGACCCAGGAACCAGGGAGGGAAAATAGTTGGGGGACGCCCCCACTATTTTCTTCTCAACCCTGGGTCACATACGGAAAGGAAGGAGACTAAAAGGACACTTTTATCCTCACTTTTCTTTCTAGATGGGTAACAGATCGTCTTCAGCATGCACTCCCCTGGAGTGGATTTTTAAAGCACAGGGACTGCTTCAACCCTGAGACTTTGAAGAAAAAGTGCCTCATAGTCTATTGCACAAGGGCATGGCCTTCTTAACATCTTGGGGACTGACAAACCTGGCCTGCTGGGGGGAGCCTTGATTTTAATATTATCCAACAGTTAGCTCTTTTCTGTAGACAGAAGGCAAATGGACTGAGGTCCCTTATGTACAGACTTTCTTTGCCCTGTAAGACAACCCAGACCTTTACAAGGTTTTCACAATCGACCCAGTTCTTTTAGCAGCCATGGCAGGCAAGCCCACAGGGAATAGTTCCCCAGAACTAAAGCAGGTTCCAGTGGAGCAATCTGAGACAGCTGTTGAATGTCCCAACCCTTCTGGTTCCCCTCTAATTGTATCATCAGCTTCTCCAGCTCCACCATCTCCAGTATATCCTACTCTCCCCACTGCAGGAAATGCTTGATGGGAATGGTGCCATGAAGGTTCAAATTCCCTTCTCATTACAGGACCTTAAGCAAATAAAGGGAGACTCAGGCCGATTTTCTGACAATCCAGATAGGTATATAGAAATTTTCCAAAAGTTAACTCAGGTATTTGACCTCACATGGAGGGATGTTATATTGCTGCTAAGTCAGACCCTCACTACAGCTGAAAAGCAGGCAGTTCTCCAGGCAGCAGAAAAATATGGAGATGAGCAACATGCTTCCTATAGAAGACCAAGGAGAAAAAGAGGAGATAGGGAAGGTGAGGAAGAAGTAGAAACTCCATTCCCACTAGGAAGGAAACTAGTTCTGGTAGACAACCCTGATTGGAACCCCAATATCTCAGAAGATGAATGGAAAAGGGAGCACTTTTTAAGGTGTATATTAGAGGGCCCATGGAAAACCAGGGCCAAACCTCTCAATTATTCTGAACTGTCCATGATAGACCAAAGACCAGCCAGGAATCCCACAGCCTTTATGGAAAGGCTGAGAGAGGCATGAATAAAACACACCTGTTTATCCCCGGATTCAGTCGAGAGACAGTTATTCTCAAGGACAAGTTTATTACTTGTCCTTGAGAATGAGCAGAATTGGTAGCTCCCAATATTAAAAGGGAACTATAGAAGCAAACTACAGGATCAGATAGTACCCTAGAAAACCTACTGAGAAAGCCACTTCAGTCTTTCACAATAGGGATCAGGAGGAGGCCCAAGAAAAGGAAAGGAAATACAAGAGAAGAACAGAGGCTTTAGAAGCAGTGGTGCAAGCTTGCAAAGTCCAGGATCCCCGAGATGCATCCACTAGCTGTTATTGATGTGGCAAGTCAGAGCATTTTAAGAAAGAATATCCAGGCAAGACAAAGCCACCTTGACCCTGTCCAGTCTGTGGCAGAGACCCATGGAGACAGATCTGCCCCCAGAAACGGAGGTCACTGGATTCAGAACTAGTCTCACAGATGGTCCAGCAGGACTCATGGGTCCTGGGGCTCAAACCCCTGGCTCCAGCAGCTCAGACTGCTATTACAGCACAGGAACCCTGGATGATTCTGGAAATCAAAGGTAGGAAGGTAGGTAGATCTTCTGGATACTGGAGTCAGTCTCTCTTCTCCTCTCTAATCCAGGCCTCCCCTCTTCCCATGGTATGATTGTAAAGGGCATCTCAGGAAAAACTCTAACCTGGTATTTTTCTCGACCTCTTAGCTGCAGATGTGGGGACCTGATATTTACATATGTCTTTTTAATCATGGCTGAAGTCCCATTCCTTTATTAGGTAGAGATATCCTAGCTTGCATTGGGGCCAGCATCCTTATAGCCCCAGGACAAACTCTTTGTCTCCCACTGATGGAAGCTAACATTAAACCACAAGTGTGGGCAACTCAAAGAAGAATAGGTCGAGCTATAACCACTAGGCCAGTCCAGATCTATCTTAAGGATCCCACTTATTTTCCTAACCAGAGATAGTATCCCCTGAGCTCAGAGGCTAGGAAAGGGCTAGAAGCCATTATTAATAACCTAAAGATACAGGGCCTCCTCAAACCCTTTACTAGCCTCTGCAACACCCCAATATTAGGAGTGAGAAATCCAATGGGGAATGGAGACTAGTTCAGGACCTTCGCCTCATTAATGAAGCTCTCATTCCAATCCATTCAGTGGTATCTAATCCCTACACCCTGTTAACTCAAATACCTGAGGGAACTAAGTGGTTTACAGTCCTAGATTTAAAGGATGTCTTTTCTCTGCATACCATCACATCCTGACTCTCAATACCTATTTGTCTTTGAAGATCTCTCTGGCCAAACTGCCCACTTAACATGGATTTTGAGATAGTCCAAATTTGTTTGGGCAGGCACTGTCAAAAGACCTCTCTGAGTTCTCTTATCCTCAAGTTAGGGTCTTACATTATGTTGATGATATTCTGCCCTGTGCCCCAACTGAGGAAGCTTCTCAGGAAGGCACTGAAGCTCTTCTCAACTTCTTAGCTAATAGAGGACACAAGGTTTCAAAACCCAAGGCCCAGCTCTGCAAAAGCTCAGTGAAGTACCTAGGTTTAGTACTGTCCAAGGAGACCAGAGCATTAGGGGAAGAAAGGATTAAGCCTATTTCCTCCTTCCCCTACCCCTAAGCCCTCAAGCAGCTAAGAGGATTTTGTGGCTACAGGATTTTGTAAATTATGGATACCTGGGTATGGTGAAATAGCCCATCTGTTATATAACTTCATAAAAGAAACTCTGGTAGCCCTCATCTTTTAATCTGGGAACCTGAAGCTCAAAAGGCCTTCACCCAGCTAAAACAGGCCTTGCTCAAGGCACAGCCCTCATCCATCCTGTACGGAAGGCCTTCAATCTGTTTGTATCAGAAAGGAAGGGAATGGCCCTGGGAGTTTTAACACAGGCCCAAGGACCAGCTCAATAGCCAGTGGGTTACCTAAGTAAGGAACTTAATTTGGTGGCTAAAGGATGGCCAGCATGTCTCCTAGCTATTGCCTCAGTGGCTCTACTGGTCCCAGAAGCCTCCAAACTAACCCTGGGAACTGATTTAACTGTTTACACCCAACATAACGTGGCGGGACTACTGCACTCTAGGAAGGAACCTTTGGCTAACAGATAGCTGACTCCTTAAATATCAGGCCCTGCTGTTAGAAGGTTCTAACACCCAGTTAAAGGCTTGTTCTCATCTAAATCCAGTTACCTTCCCAGAGGAAACTGGTGAACCTGAGCATGACTATAAACAAGTTATAGTAAAGACCTGTGCAGCCAAGAAGACATCAGGGAAACTTCCCTAGAGAACCCAGACTAGATTCTCTTCACAGATGGGAGCTCTTTTGTAGAACAAGAGTCCGTAAGGCAGCATATGCAGTAGTCACTCTAAATGACGTCACTGAAAGTGCATCTCCCTCTAGGCACAGGTCCTTAATTAGCTGAGCTAATAGCTCTTACAAAAGCAATCGAATTCAGCAAAGGAAAGATAACTTTTTTTTTTTTTTGAGATGGAGTCTCGGGATGTCATCAGGCTGGAGTGCAGTGGTGTAATCTCGGCTTACTGCAAACTCCGCCTCCTGGGTTCAAGCAATTCTCCTGCCTCAGCCTCCCAAATAGCTAAGACTATAGGCGCCTGCCACCATGCCTGGCTAATTTTTGTTTTTTTAGTAGAGACGGAGTTTCACCATGTTGGCCAGGTGTTCTTTATCTCTTGACCTCGTGATCTGCCCACCTCGGCCTCCCAAATTGCTGAGATTACAGGTGTGAGCCACATCTGGCCCTGAATAGCTAACAATTACACTGACTCCAAGTATGCTTTCCTGATTCTCCATGCTCATGCTGTCATTTGGAAGGAAAGGCATTTTCTTACCACCAATGGACCTCCTATAAAATATCACCAGGAAATTAACAGGTTATTATCCTCAGTTCTCTTTCCACAAGTAATAGCAGTGACATATTGTAAGGGACATCAAAAGGGAACAGCTAGGTAGCCAAAGAATATAGATTAGCTGATCAGGCAGCTAAGTCAGCAGCAAGAAAGCCTCAAGACATCACACACTTCACACCCCTCTAATCTGGGAAGGCTCCATAGGAGAAATCAAACCTCAGTACTCCCCTATAGAAATAGAATGGACCACTTCTTGAGGGTATACATTTCAGTCCACAGCATGGCTATAGTCAGAGGCAAAACTCCACTTGCCAGCCTCCAGCCAATGGAAAGTCCTTCAAATCCGTCACCAAGCTTTTCACTTGGGAAAGGATAAAACTTATCAATGTGCTCAGAGATTGTTTTCAGGAGAGGGCTTACTAAAAACAGTCAAGTAAGTTGTTAGGCAAAACTTGCTTAACAAGCAAAACTTGTGAAGTCTGTCTTAAAAATAATCCCCTAAACAGGTGATTTCTTCCTCCTCAAACCCAAAGAATAGGAAGTTATTCAGGGGAAGATTGGCAAATAGACTTTACCCACATGTCAAAGACAAAAGGCATTCAATACCTGCTGGTATGGACAGATACCTTCACTAACTGGGTAGAAGCATTTCCATGACGTACAGAAAGAGCCTCTGAGGTACTAAAAACGTTAATAAAATAACTCCCAGCTTTGGTCTACCTAACTACTTTCAAAGTGACAACGGGCCCTCGTTTAAGGCAGCTGTCACACAAGAGGTCTCAAAAGCACTAGGCATAGAATATCCTCTCCATTGTGCTTAGAGACCCCAATTCTCAAGAAAGGTAGAGAAAACTCATGATATTATCAAGAGACACATCAGAAAATTATCCCAAGAAACTCACCTTCCTTGGGTCCCTCTTCTTCCCATAGCCTTGCTATAAATAAGAAACACCCCTTCAAAATTAGGTCTTAGCCCTTTTGAGATGCTGTAAGGATGGCCTTTCATTACCAATGATTTTCTCTTAGATTGGGAAACCTCTGAGTTAGTTAAGCATGTAACCTCTCTGGCTCACTTCCAGTACAACTAGCAAAAGCCCAACCCCAGGAAATTGGACTACCTCCATCAATCCAGGAGATTGGGTACTGGTAAAGGCTCTCCCTTCTCTCTCTCCCTCCCTCAGCCCAAGCTGGGAAGGACCTTACACTTCTTCTTTCAAGCCCCTTGGCAATAAAAGTCGGCAGGAATCGACTCCTGGATACATTATATTTGAGTCAAAGCCTGGAGAGCTAAGGGAGCAACCCCTGACAGCCCAGAGGAATGTCCTGAATATCAGTGTAAAAAAATAGGAAATCTTAAGCTGAAAATTACAAAAGACAAGTAACTGAATGATAACTACTCATCTTAGTCTCACCCTCACCTCACCAAATACTTTTTGTCGTCTCTACCTCTCCTTTTGAGATTTGTTGTCAAATATTATAACTTCTTTTTGATGGAGATTATTTACTCCGCCACCCTTGTGGGAACTGCTTTACTCGCTCTACTATTTGCAGTAGGACTACATAACTGTAGCACTTCAGGGTGGAATATCGGACAGAGAATCTCAATTACTGTAGCATTTTGCTTAATTATTATCCTCATAGGAGGAATAACATTTACTAAAAGGAAGTAAACATAAGCGTTTTACTAACACTCAGTCTGCTAGGACTTTTTATCACTTAGTAATACGTCACACCCTTTAGCTCCTGCAGTATCTGCCATGGCCCATTTGTACAACAAGACTAATTGTTGGGTCTGTCCTAAGTGGTTTGCTCAGTTCAATGACACTAAGGAAACTTCCAATGACGCAGAACTCACTGTCTTAGGATTCCCTTTATTGGCTTTACCTTTAACCCTTAAAGACCTATCAAGCATAAATTGGACATGGTATGGGAGCACTTTCAACTAGGTAACTTACTCCTCTCAGGAGAACACTCTTCTCCCAGTGCCAAAGAACACCCTCCTCAAAGATAAGGTTCACATCCTCAGGCTGGGAAAATTCGACCAAGTAATAGCAAATACCTCCCTCTGCTTTAAAAGCAACGGGGACGGGCCATATGTGGGAGATCTCAGATATTGTAACATCACACCTGTAACTGCTAATAGTTCAAAGATTTGGGGAGGAGAGTGCAACAAGGGTGATCTAAAAGGATCAGAAGCCCTAAGTGGAGGCCTTTCAGAATCTAGTCTCTCATTCTGGTTGGAAGTCCCGATGGAAATGGCATGCTGTAAGTAACCACCTTGACTGTACTGTAAAGAATAACACGTAGGCCTTTCTGAACATGTCCCCTCACTGGATTCCAGACTCTTGTATGATGTTTGCTAATAGTAGCGGCTTCGGATCTGTGGACTAACTGGAGACATCTGGACTAACAGCCCTTGCCACAGGATCATCTGAAATATTGACCAGGGCATATTATGTCTCTAATTTTTCAAAACTCCATTTGTCAGGTGGACCTTTCTCACTCGGCATGTCAAATCCCAAACGACATTGTAAATATCCTAAATATGGATATCCTCATCCCAAGAATGCCCCTATTATATGTAAAGAAGGAAAACTTTTAAGATATGAGAAAAATCTACCCGTGTCTCTCACAAGCCACAATTTAGAATGGTGCCTTCAAGGAACAGGACTAATTTTTTTTTGTAGCTCCTGGATATACTTAATCCTCCCAAGGCATTGGGAGGGAACTTGTACTACAGTACCAGTAGTTCTTGACTTATTATTTTTAAATTCTACCAAGACGGCAGCATCATCTGGGGTCATCCCTAACTCAGGCTCTTTTCTAGAGACTACACTATCTCAAATATGCTGGACAAAGAGATCTATCATTTCTGTGCCCTCATATGGAGATTTAACTGAAAGGGCAGACTGGGGAGTGTGTGCACATCCCATCTTAGAAAAACCATGGATGGGAAATTCTATAGCCAGACTCTAGTCTGGTTTATGCGGATCCCTCTCCCCGAAAAATCAGTACTTAATATTTCTATTATGATGCAACGAGGGTGAAAGGCAACTGTAGGTGCCATAGAGGCACAATAGCAATCTAGAGACTCTTTTGCCTCAGTAGTAGCGCAGAATAGATGGGCCTTAGACATCCTTAAGCTGAAGTAGGAGGTACCTGTGCACTTTTAAATGAAACATGCTGCTTCTGGATTAACACCTCTAGGAAAGTAGAGGAAAATCTACTGGTACTTAAAAATCAAATAAAAAATCATTGACAGGCTACAAGAACATGCAAGCTTCAGCCCCAAGAGGCTACAATTCCTCTTTAATGAATTCCAGTCTTCTTTATAGAACTGGTTACCTCCTTTATTAAGCCCCCTCTTGCTTATATGTGTTGTAGTAATACTTGGACCTTGAATACTCAATAATGTAACTCAAATTGTTTCCTCTTGTCTAGAAACAATCAAACCAAATGGTGCTCACAAACTGAACCTCATATGGACATGCCATTCTTCCGAGGACCCTTAGATTGGCCCCAGGAGGAGCCCTGGCCTTGACGCCCCTTTTCAGCAGGAAGTAGCCAGGAAGAGTCCTCGCCCCAAACTCCCTAACAGCAGCTGGGGTGACATTTCCTCAGAAAGGGAATATTATAGAAATTATTAAGGAAAAATTATGTTGGTATTTCATATATCTGTCCTTAAGAAATCTAGTCCAAATTACCCATGTGTGTATAATTTGCTATTTCCTTGTTTAGGTATGTAAGTGACATTTTAATTACATCTTAAAATACAGCTAATGGGAAGACTCCTGCAGTCTTCCAACCCTTAAAACCACCAATTTGCACAGCAAATTGCAAACATTATAGAAAATGGTCTTTTATTACAGGTCTCCCCTTTCTCTTTTGTCTTTTCCAGTGCTGAGGTATTACCGCAATTAGCCAGCTTCAAGCTACAGTAATAACAATGACAAGGCAGCTGCTGTTAATAAATTTTCAATCACTGAGACTCATGAAATTAAAATTTCAAAGAAAATTATCACTTAGCAGGCACCAACAGAGATACACTTGGTGAAAATGAAGTCATTTAAACTGTCCAGAAGAAAGTAACCACCAGGACATATATTTTAACAAGAATTGACAAGGAAAGGTTTAGTATCTAGCTCTCACTTGAATGTCAATATTACTTTCCTATTATTGCTAGATTTGGTTTTCAATTATAATAATAATTTTGAAATATGTATCTAAAGATTGATTACAATAAACTATTTATAGTAGAGGTTCTATAGTGAGGAGAAAACATATTTAACAGCATTTTGTACTTATCAACATCATTAAAGTCTAACAAATTTTGATTTGGCACTTTATTTTTCCAATTTTTCAATCTAGTTATTTTAAGGAAGTCAGCCTGGCTTGTCTCTGAGATACCCACTCACAGCCAACAACGGCTCCAATACGCCGCCACCCCCCTCCCATCTTTTCTTTCAACTTAAGCAAATATAGGCATACATTCCTCAGATACAGGTGGGGAGATTCTTATACAAGTATAAAAAACATGCATCAAAGCTATTACTTATCAATAAATGGGGAAACTAGTAAGATGTTAAAACTCATTCAAAAGAGAATTTAAAACATACATATATAAATAACAAGGAATCCTGACTTAGCAAAATTGGGCAATATCCACAGGTTAACAATAAAATGAATCTCCATTGAACACAACTTGCATTTCCATAACAATAATCACCTGCATAACTGTCAGGACTCCTCAATTGAGAGTTGTAAAATAGCATAATAACTCCAAGGCAGTCAGTAAATAATCTTTTTGTTTCAAAGTCTCTCACTTATTTTCCTGACACTGGCATCAAGAAGGGACTGAATGGAGGCACAGTAAAGATGTGTCGTACTTTCCGTCCTTGGTCTTTACTTTGTTCTGCACATTTGTTGCACTTGCCTCTCTGCGTATATTGGTTTTTACTTGAATGCCCCAGCTCTCCCTTCTATCTTCTATCTTCATTATACTTAAAAACCCTCCTCCTCCTCCTTGTCAGACAAGGGTTGACTAGAAATCAGAAGACATGGAGCCTGTTTTCAGCTTTGACCCCCAGTAGCTGTGTGCTCTAAGGCAAGTCAGTGATATTTTCTGGGCATTAGTATCTTTATATTAATAATCTGGATCGGTGATCCCAGACTTCTAAATTTTAACACCAGTAGTTTGTTCTATGTTGGTATTTCTTATATCTGTCTTAATGAAGGATGGTGGGAGTATACACTGGGTAGGTGAAGAGGAGAAAGGGCATTTCAGTCAGAGAGAATGCTCAGTAGCTGGAAGAGCCTGAGTCTAAGCCTCCCTTTCACCTCCATCCTCCAGAACCTAATGCTATGCACAGGGCTTTGGCCTATATTTTACAGATGACTGAAAACCACTGAGGAGTTTGAAAAGTAAGATATGTGATAAGAGTCTGTTTTTGAAACATCTGCACAGTGACAGTAAAGAAAAGAGGCTGAAAGGCAGTGGCCAAGAAAGCAAAAGCCAAGAAAAACAGGGAGGCTGCTGAAAGAGTTTAAGAAGGAAATTGGAAGGGAGGGAAGGTGGAGATGCATTTGGAAGATAAAGGACTTGGGGTAAGAAAACTGAAGGAGAGAAAGGGAGGCTTCAAAGACTCCCAAGTTTGTGGTCAGCTGAGTAGCTGAGCGGATATCATTCACTGAGAGGTGGGTCAGAAGTATTACTATGTGCTGAATACTATTCTAGTCTCTGGGAATTCAGCCATAAACTAGACCTGAATTCCCAGGGCCTGACCTAAAAGAATTCACACTCTACGGAGTTTTAAAAAGGTATACATAGAATACATAAATAAATTGTAAAAAGTGCCAAGAGGGAAACAAACAAAGGACTTGGAGAAAAACAGCAGGGATCAACTTTGATTAAGGCAGTCAAAGAAGGCCTCTCTGAGCAGGTGGCATTTAATCTAGGACCTAAAAGTCATGAACCAAACCAGTGTGTGATGAATGAGTATGTATGCATGTGCACGGTTTGGTACTGGGGAGAGGCAAGTACTCCAGGCAGGGGAAATAGCAGGTGTGAAGGCTCTGAAATGAGCAAGTACTTCACAGACAGAAGATCAGTTGGCTAGAGCAGAGTGAGGAAGTGCTGAGAGTGGCAGAAGATAAATTTGTAGGGGCCAGATCATGGAAGGACTTGAAAGCTGATGAAAACAGTCTTACCAGAAAGGAAGTGATTCCTAATAAGAGACCTGGGGAGAGGGAGAGAAATAACTATAGAAGGTGAGAGGGCTTGGAGATCCTGAGCTCTAGTGGAGGAACTGGGCTTCTTCCATTTCATGAAATAAGGAGAAGCTGGGTTCACGTTCCAGCAGATTGGTAGGTTTTTGTGGTAGGAAGGTGAGGAGGTTCATTACCTAATTACTTCTACTGTCTGAAGTATAAACAAAGACATCAGCTGGGAGTAGAGAGGGTGTGAGAGGCTTGACAACAGAATGAAAGGTATAAAATAGTCATCTTGGGGAGTGGAACAGTGAACTACAAGAGAAGCAAAGAAGGGCTGTTGGGCAGCATTAAGTGCTAATATGAGGTTGAAATCATGAAGCAAGGACAGACAACAAAGTTGTGCAATATTCTCCAGCAACGTTCAGCTGCTCAACGCAGGCCCAAAGAAGTGGGTGGCAGGGTTCTTCCTGGCTAAAGGTTTGGCTAGGCCAACTACATCTGTAAATTAGATCAACCATGATCTTAAGTAACAACTGTTTCAATAGACTGGGTGTGGAAGCCAAATCGCAGTGGGCTTCACTCACTTTCATTTAGAAGTGAATGAAACTTGGAGGCATGGAGTTCTAATGACTCTTTCAATAGTGTTACTATAAAGAAGGGCTAGACAGGGAAACAGAAGGGAAAACTGGTTAAGACAGTTTTCTATTACATGCTAAGGGGTAACATTAGGAGACAGGGAGAGATTAAACACATAGGAGAGCAAAGGTCTGAGAGGTCAGCCTTTGTAGAGATAGAAGCTGGCATTAGAAAAACAGGAATGGGAAGAAAGGTAAAGACGTAGGTAAGTATGTAATAATATTAATAATGTAATATTAAATATTATAATAATACCACTAGTAATAATTGCTAACATTTATTTATTGAATGCTTATTTTGTGCCAAGCATTCTTTTAAAGACTTTATTGGACTACTTTACTTTATCCTTATAACAACCCTATTGTACTAGGCAAAATTAAGTAACTTGTCCAAGGCCACCCAGATAGCAAGTGGCAGAGCCAGGATTTGAACCCAGGCAGTCTGATTCTAGATCCTAGTCCTTAACCTTTACATTATACTGCAGGTGGGAAGAAGAAAAACTTAAGAAGTTTGCACCTAATAGCTTTCACTTTCTTCGTGATTTTGGAGGCGAGGTCACCTTTGAAACAGGTGTGGGGTGGAGGATGGGGTGAGATGGTGAGGTTATGGAGCAGCTACT
This sequence comes from Cacajao melanocephalus, assembly GCA_963573385.1. NCBI lineage: Eukaryota > Metazoa > Chordata > Mammalia > Primates > Pitheciidae > Cacajao > Cacajao melanocephalus. The sequence goes on along the minus strand of CAUYLG010046054.1, from coordinate 18,277 downwards.
TAGGGGAATGTAAAAGGAAGCTCCCCAGAGGACTGTCACATGCTACTCAGAGGCCAGCTGCAGTAGGACACCAGAATATTTGTAGGTACTAAGTCATACAGTTAAATATACCCAAAAAAGTATATGATAAAGGGGTAGGGGTTGGGCAGAGAAGGAGATGACCATGGGAATGGGATGTTAGAGTGAGGGGGAGGTAAAGATGAACAGCACCAATGAGGTCAAGGAAAACAAAGGGCAAGATGTTGGATGTCCTTGTGTTGTAGAAATATCAAAGAACAGATATATATTCAGGGTCAACATATATAGGACACTGTGATAGTTAAGGTAAAATTGAAAAAATAGAAGTAGTCTCTACCTGGTTTTTCTCTGCAACTAAGCAGAACTCCTTAAAGGGTAGGGAATGAGCTCTTGGGATAGCCATACCTTCCACAGTACTTTGCTCAACAAACATTGGTTGCATTAAGATCATATCCTTACATTAAAAAGTCCTGTATTAGAAGTTACCATATTTTGTGGACTGCTTCAGGCTCACAGGAAGTTATTTATTTGGTCTACACAATGCTTAGAAAAGAGTCTGAGGCTATACTTTAAAATCAAGAGATTTCATATAAAATCTGAGTTTCCAGTTTTGTTTAAAATAGCAGAACTAGACAACAGGCCCACAATACTCCCACATAGCAAAAAACAATCAGTGTTATGTAGTGTTACTTCTTAAGATAAGGTAAATGCTGGGCCTATTATCTTCTTTTTGGTTCCATCTGGCCAATCCACAATGCCATATTCTCCATATAGCCTTCCATGAGTCACTGTTTGAAATGACCATCCTCTCCCTCTGTACTTGCAAAATACTTTGTCATCCTCTAAAGGAACTTCGTCCTTTCCTCTAACACCCCACTGCCCATTACTGCTATATGTTAATTATAAATGTGCATTTACAACTGCCCAAGTTTCTGAAGGGTAGGAATAACAACTTACTCATGTTTGCATTTTTCAGCCTAGACTTTAATACACAATTTCTGGGTAAATGCTTTCTCTTTTAGGGAAATACTCCTTGACTTTTGCTGACGTTAGAGAAAATCAGTTCATGGGCCAGCCAGTAGGGTGTTAATTTCAGAAATGTAAAATCAGTTTAGAGATTGTTGTTATTTTGAGTCTGACCCGAAAATAATACACTTGATGCTTGAACAATCTTTAGAATTCAAGAAGCAAGTCCATGAAACACAAATCACTTGGGAAAGTACTGCAAAGGATAATAAAAATTACTGGGCCAGGTGCGGTGGCTCACGCCTATAATCCCAGCACTTTGGGAGGCTGAGGAGGGTGGATCACGAGGTCAAGAGATCGAGGCCATCCTGGTCAACATGGTGAAACCCCATCTCTACTGAAAATACAAAAATTAGCTGGGCATGGTGGCGCACGCCTGTAGTCCCAGCTACTCGGGAGGCTGAGGCAGGAGAATTGCTTGCACCCAGGAGGCGGAGGTTGCGGTGAGCCGAGATCGCACCATTGCACTCCAGTGTGGGTAACGAGCGAAACTCCACTTCAAAAAAAAAAAAAAAAAAAAAAAAAAGAAAAAGAAAAAAAAATTATTGAAAGGGCTACAGAGGGAGGCAAATAATATAATATGGGCTCAGAAAAGAGTGTCTATCAAAGACAGAATAATGAATAAAAATACAAAGGTCTTGAGAGAGAAGTTTTGGTTAGCAAGTCTTCCAAATCTTTATCTCCAATCCAGCTCTCTCTCCTAGCTTGAAAGCTATACCCAATGTGATAGTTAATACTAAGTGTCAACTTGACTGGCTTGAAGGATACAAAGTATTGATCCAAGGTGTGTCTGTGAAGGTGCTGCCAAAGGAGATTAATATTTGAGTCTGTGGGCTGGGAAAGGCAGACCCACCCTTAATCTGGATGGGCACAATCTAATCAGCTGCCAGCATGGCTAGAATACAAGCAGGCAGAAAAATGTGAAAAGAGAGCCTGGCCTAGCTTCTTAGCCTACATCTTTCTCCCATGCTGGATGCTTGTGCCTCCAACACTGGACTCCAAGTTCTTCAGTTTTGGAACTTGGACTGGCTCTCCTTGCTCCTCAGCGTGCAAATGGCCTATTGTGGGATCCTGTGATCATGTGAGTTAATACTTAATAAACTTCCCTTTATATATATATATATATATATATATATTTTTTTTTTTTCCCCATTACTTCTGTCCTTCTAGAGAACCCTGATTAATATACCCAGTGTATAGTACCACGTGTTGAGCACGTATCTCATGTCCACAATACCCCCATCATAAACTGCTTCTTCCTCCTGTATTCTCTTTCTGGTAGACCACCAGGCCCCAATCACTAGATCAGAAACCTAAAAGTCATTCTTGATTTCTTTTCTCACTACACACATCTAATCAATAACCAAGACCTCCTGATTTTATTCTCTCACTCAGACCACCAGCATCTCTTACTTGGATTACAACTACAGCTTCCTAGTCTGTCTCCATGCCTCTAGTCTTTTTAACTCTAGCCAGCATTCCCCAGGCTTTCTTTGGTCATCTTGCTGATTATCTCAGTGTCCTTAGTTTAAAAATCTAAGATTTGCTTATCAGGCCCTTTAGGTCTGGTCCTAGCTTTTCTCTTTAGCCTCATCTCTTTTCAAGCCCCTGGCCCCTACTTTATGTTCCAGAACACCAAACTTAATATGGTAACACACCATGTCCTTGTTCCTGAGATTGTGTACGTGCTACTTCCCCTGCTTGGAACATCCTTACTTTCGTCATATGTGGTCATGTCTTCCTGATTTTTTAGGCCTCAGTAGATACTTTCACTTTTTCCTGAGATATTCTCTAACCCATTCAAGTGCATGCTCCTAAACTACCTTGAACTTTCCCATCTATGTCTTGCTGTTATGTCATACTATGTTATATTGTCATACCATCCTTGTCTCTTTACTAATTTGTATCTCCCACTATATAGCATGTTCTATGGGAGAAGGAACCAGATGCAGCTTGCACTCTTAAATCCACAATGCCTGGCACATAGTAGGCACTCACTAAATCTTCTTTGAATTAATCACTTACAGTTGAACACTCCCATTCCTTAAGGCCAAAGAGACTGTCTCTTTCAATTGTCCACGACTCCCTAAAACTACAAAATTTTATAATTTCTTAAACTTTTCTTATTGCCGTTTTTATGTATTTGTACAAAACCAGACAAATACAAATATCTAGAGGGGCTCATGTATTTAACTGGATATGCAAATCTAGTCTAAGTAGTGGAAGCTGTGGTAATCTGGCCAACACATACCCTTAGTAAAGGTGAAGGTGGTGTTCGCTAGTTAAGTGTAATCCAGATCCCATGAAGAAATAAGGGCCCAGGCCAGGTGCAGTGGCTCAGGCCTGTAAACCCAGCACTTTCGGAGGCCGAGGCAGGTGGATCACCTGAGGTAATGAGTTCGAGACCAGCCTGGCCAACACGGTGAAACCCCATCTCTACTAAAAATACAAAAAAAAATTAGCCGGGCTTGGTGGCAGGCGCCTGTAATCCCAGCTCTTCGGGAGGCTGAGGCAGGAGAATCCCTTGAACCTGGGGGGCAGAGGTTGCAGTGAGCCAAGATCATGCCATTGCACTCCAGCCTGGGCAAAAATAGCAAAACTCCATCTAAAAAAAAAAAAAAAAGAAATAAGGGCCCTATGCCACCATATGTTCTGACGTTTTAAAAGAGGCTGAAATGGTTCTGGATTTTGAAATGGCCGTGGTGGCTTACACCTGTAATCCCGGAACTTTGGGAGGCTGAAGCAGGTGGATCACCTGAGGTAAGGAGTTAGAGACCAGCCTGGCCAACACGGTGAAACCCTGTCTCCACTATAAATACAAAAATTAATTGGGTGTGGTGGCACGCGCCCGTAATCCTGGCTACTCGGGAGGCTGAGGTAGGAGAATCGCTTGAACCCCGGAGGTGGAGGTTGCAGTGAGCCGAGATCTCACCATTGCATTCCAGCCTGGGTGACAAGAGCGAAAATGTGTCAAATATATATATATAGGCTTAAATTTTTCATGAACATTGAGTGCAGCAAACAAAACATGCCTGTCCACCAAGCTGTCTATGGGTCATATCTAGTTTTAGAATCCTTGTTTATTCTCAGGTCCCTTGATTAAAGCTCTCTTTGATGCTCATTTTGATTACATTACACTAAGATTTACTGATTGAAGGTATGATCCCTTCTCCATACACACCTGTGTAGGAACGATCTCCAATTATCATCCTATCTCCAAGATCTTCTCTTTCCTATCCAATCTTGCCTATCCAGCATTCTATTTTTAGAGTCGTCTTTGCTAATTTGGGGAAGTCATTTATTTATACAAGTCAGTGGTTGACAAATGTTTAGCAATAAAATCTCCCGCAAGCTATTACTTTTTAATTAGGACTTTCAATCCTAAGAAAGATATACATAGGAGGAATAAGACGGGGGGGAATAAGGAAGCTAATTTCAGGGGGTTTCCCTGCTTAGGTGAGGTTCATCATATTGTGCTGAAACTGCTTATTCGTCTAGTTCTCCAGACCTGGGCCGTTTGTCTTATGTACCGCTATCTGAGCGCGTAGAAGGCGCTCCATAAAACTGTTGGTTTGTGTAAATGGCCGAAAAATACATGCAGCGTGAGAGTGGCTTTCCCTTCGGCTTCGGCTTAAGGAAGAATCGTTCCCATAATCAACCAACAATCCATCTAAACGGAGGTAGGCAAGGAGCAACCGCTCAAAGCAAAACGCTGGCTGCCGAGGCACAGCTCCGGTTTGTCAAACGTCTCCCCAAACGCCGAACTGGTCGCTAGGGTGCAGAAAAGAAGCTCGGGGAGCGCGGTTTTCGCCCCACCTCCACTTCGGTCCTTTGATTCCTTTTCTAGCTGCCTTCCTGATAAATACCCGCAGAGGTCACCCCAGCGCTCCCCTCTCTTCCGTTATTTGCTCCTTTCCAATGTTTGGCATCCAGCTCCCGCCGTCGGAGCGCCCCTCTCGGGACCACGGATCTCCGGGGGCCTCAGACTCGCTTCCGAACCCGAAGGCCGCGGTGTGCTCGGGTAGCTAACGGCCGGGCCCGAAGCCCCGCCACGCAGCCAGACGCCCGGCCCGCGACCCCGCGCCCAGCTCCAGCCGCCGCGTCCCGACTGGGCCTCCCCTCGTCGGAATACCGGGCACCGGGGGCCCCGCCCCTACCTGCACGTCGCATCTCCGAGAACAACACTCTCCCTCCCGAGCGTCACAGCCAGACATGGCCCAGACCAGGGACCCGCGCGGCCTCCACTCTCCGCACAGCTTTGCGCCTGGCGCTTAGCCTGGGATCAGTCAGCCAGGCCGCAAATGCAATCAGGCGGCGCTGAGGGCAGCCCGGGGGCGGGGCGAACGGGGCTGAAGCCGGGGTCTGGTAAGGCCCCGCCGGCTGGGATATCCAGCGGCGCACCAGACTGCTCGGGAGGCGTGGCCAATGTGGTTGGAGGCGGGGCTTGGAGGGCTGCACGTTAGACCCAAAGGCACCGCTAGCGTCTCGGGGCGTGGCCAACGATGCGGGAGGCGGGGACATGGTGCTGGACATCAGGCTGTGCGGCGGCCAGCACAAGAGAAAGCCTTGAAGATGGCGGCCACCTGGAAGCTTGGTTGTGACCCGCGGCCGCTGCGTTACCTCTTGGGCTTCCCTGGCCGCCGAAGCGTACCAGGGCTGGTGAAGGGGGCTGTTGGGTGGTCTGTAAGCCGCGGATCTAGTTGGAGATGGTTTCACAGCACGCAGTGGCTTCGGGGTGAGTGGCCGGAGCTCGCTCAGCTTCTCTGTGTAGTTGAGTGATGGGTCTGGGTCGGGGTAGTCTTGAGGGCCTGCGTCTGCCTGTGGAGGGGCACGGACTCCCTATTCCCTTCCCTCTTTCTCAGGGTGGGGTCCGCTGACTTGGCCTAATGCATACCGTGAAGAGCTTTCTTGGCGGCTGGGGGTACTCGACTCTTTCCTGGGACCCCTGGTTTGTATGGCTTTGTGACCTTGCCTTGGAATTTGGGTTATTTGTGAGGCGCGAAGAGGGTTCCTAAACGCTCCTCCCTGAGCCCCCTTTCCAATCAAGACTCAGGTTTCTTTAGTGTTGTCAAACGTCTGGGACGAGAAAAAGCTGCCCAAGATTGCCGTAATTGAAAAGCCACTGTTGGGAGTTCTTACTCATTCTCTAGGCCTCTCTCTGTTGGAAAGTATTTTCATCAAGGCCAGTCGAATTTTACCCCCACGCCATTACTCGTAAAAGACTTAAATTTGTAAGTTCCTACGGCATCACAGAGATCCAGGAGAATGTTTTAAGCATATATTCGCTTGAAAGAGTGAAGATTTAGGAGCTAAATCATACCAAAACGTTTATTATAGGAATTTGTCTTTTGGTAATGATACTGATGCAGTTAACACAATTTAACAGTATGTAAAAATGCAGGCCGGGTATTATTTTTCCTTATTTGGGGAGAGGGTTGGAGGGAGGCGAGGATGGAGAATAGGACTGACGTTTTTTAGTATGACGTATTACCTGCCAATCATCGTTCCTGGCACTCTACAGAATGAATTTTAATTTAAATAGTTCTAGTAGACGTTGCCTTCATATTCTGAGCTACTGAGGCTCAGAAAAAGAAAATTCCCACAAAGTCATACAGTAAGATGAGTGCATTGCGGTTCCTAAAGATTCAGTAATGGGAACAATTTATTTCAGTTTTTTGATGTAATGTTTCATAACATACTCCTTGGAGCAGTGGTGCTTTAACAGTATATGGAGAATTCCCTCTCTTCCCTTATCCAAATTTGTTGAAATTAAACTTTTTTACAGCTCCTAGAGATTCGGTCTGGTCTGGTGTGGGGCTCAGAAATGTGCATTTTACAAATAATGTAGGATGAGTTTTGATGTTTTATTTTGACATTTGATTAGAAACCTTAATATAATCTTTAACCTTAATTCCTTCTTGCCGTATAACAGCATAGTCATAGGTTGTGAGTATTAGGATGTGAACCTCTTTGAGGCATGGCGTTCTGCATGTGAAGCTATAGAAAGTATTTGGAAATACTAAGTATTTGGAAATTTTGAACTTTTTTCAAATACCAAGCCAAAACTTATCCCCTTCTGACTTTCATCTACATGCACATTTTTGTTTTGCCATGCCAGAAACACGTGGCAATCCTTGATCTATTTGTTTTACAAAATGTGAGTTTATGGCAGTGTTTTTTCTCTGAGCTTGGTAGAAACTGTAGCTTCATAAAACTGAGCAACTATTTGGGTTACTGTAGACTCTGTAAATTAAGTACATTTATTGAACTGTTTCCTTTTTCACACAAATATCCAGGATTTAAAAATTTGTCAGTTGGAACTACCTTTGGAGTTTTGGTTTCCTTAAGAGGTGTTGGCAGTATTTTTATGAGCTGTGACATATGCCATTTTCTTAGCACTTCCTAGAATTTCTCATTCACTTCTCACATAACCGAGTAAAGCTGGCGTCATCTGCATTTAGTTGGACAAAAACACCAAGACTCAGAGAAATTGAGTCTCCTAAAGGCACACAACTATGTTAATGAACTGAAGTGCATGTGTACATTTGTATACATATATTAGTTTGTTTAACAAATCTTTAATTTGTATAATTCTCTCAACAGATTTATTGAGAATGCAGAGACTGTCTTTTTCACCACTTATATTATTGAAGAATGAGTGAATAAATTAGCATCTATCAGGTGCCAGGCACATGGTAGCCTGCTTGGGAAGTAGTGGCCAGCTGAATGAAACAGATTCTCAGTGTTTGCCACATGGCACATTTAATCATTCTTAGCTCCTGGACGTACAATACAAAAGGTATTTATAGTCTCCTTGGGGACTTAAACAATAAAGACGTGATTTCAATAGTGTATACAGTAAGCTCAGAAGGGATAAATTTGAAATGATGAGGAAATAGCATATAAGGCAGCTTCCTAGAGGAAGAGGTGACAGCCCTTTAGGCTGAAGGAACAGCAGAAACAAAGATCCAGAGGTCAGGGTGATATTTATATAATTGACACAGCATCTTAAACAGTTTTTCAATCCACCCTAGACAGTTAAATTCAAAGAGTTTATATTGCTGCCCTTTCAGAGTAGGTAGTGTGATTTGGAATATAATTAATAAGATGTTAATTAATAATATTGGTTTTGAGTTGTCTCTGAAGAGTAACATGTTGAATTTAAAATAACCTGTGAATAGAAAAATAAATGAGGTTCAATCTTGGTGGTGATTTGCCTAATATATAATTATAGGTCTTGCATATTATAGATGTTAAATAAATATATCTAAGGAAGCTAGAAACCTAGGAAGTTATAAAAGAACACTAGAGTCTACAGTAGGATTGCAAGTTGGCAGCCAGTGAACTGACCCACATTGTTTTAGTAGAAAAATTTATGGCAAAATTTTAAAATCAGGAGACTTTACAGAAAAATCTAGATTTTTGTTTTAACTTTAAAATTTAAAATTAAACTCTACGTGGTGACAGTTGCCTAATACTGGGTAATGATTGTTCTTTTTAGGTAGGAAATTACTTCCTACTTTGTCACTATCCCCCCTATCCTGTATTATACCTCAGCAAGGCTGAATGTCCCTTGGTATTTGCATCACCTCTAGTTGTCATTTTTTTCTTGTACCCTTATCTCTATGGAAAGCAGAAGACAAATGACCAAGAGAAAGTGAGAGAAAGCAGATATTGTGTATGTATGTAAAGGAGGAAACTGCTTATCCGTTTAATATGAAAATAAAGGATGTCAGAGTCTAAAGAAAGAACCATAAGATGCTAGTCCTCTTCTCTCACCTGCCACTTTTTTGTAGGCATCTGAATTTTTTGACAGCAGTGCTATAACAAGGAGAGAGGGAACTTGTTTGACAGAGTTAGAGGTATGGTATTTCTGCCAAAATATGGATCCTCTTTTATGCCTGGTTCTTATTAAGTGCTTATACACTGATAACTGATAAGATTGATACTCTTCTTCAAATTCTTGTTTAACTGTGGAAACAAACACATAGAATAGCTATAGTAAAAGTAGGATTTATTAAAAGGATATAACATCACTTATCAAGGGGAAACCATAATTATTACATCTATTTCTTCTAGGGCTCCTATTGTTTATCTTCTTTCTCTTGTTTGTTTTTCTCTGCATACTTGCCAGTCTGTTTACTCCTGGCTTTTCTTTCTCATTGTCAGCTTGCCTTGCCTCAATGGTCATTCAGGCCTTTATGCCCAATGCTCTGTCAGTTTAGTTTAAGTGCCCACCATCATTTCTGTAATCTCCTTCCAAATTCCTTGAATAGAGAAACTGACCCAATATAGATCAGTTGTGCTATAGGGGATGCAAGGCTGATTTCTTTTGAAGGCTAAGACTTGAATATTTTCTTTAAGAAATTAGTATAAGTTGAGGATCAATGATTGTCATGTTTTTTGCTATGACCATCTGACTAAAATAGGCCAGTAGTACAGTAGTCTTTTATGTTAATAGTTTCTACGCTAACTAATGACCAAGCAAAATGTATCATCAGGTGAGCAAACCAGATCTAGGCTACTCAGATCAGGATGTTTACCCATCCAAAGAAGATAGGGCAGGGGTAAATGAGATCTTACTACAGGTAGCAACAGGAGGGACTAAGAAGATTTAGATGATCAGGAAATACTTTGTATATATTTACTTTGTTTTAAAACATTTTATTCTCTATATGAAAGCAGGGTATTAGAAGTAGCGGTCACATACTGAGCTCACTATATTTGCATTACTTCTAACCATCGTAAAAACCCTGCAAGGGTTTGTCAGGTTTCATAGAAGAAGAAATAGAGACTCAGAGAGGTTTTAGCATTTTGCCCAAGGTTAGTGGATAAGTGAATGACCACTTTGGAACTATGCACATGATGATGTCCAGAGGAAGAAAAGAGGATCTTCCTTCTTGGATGTCTTTTTGCAAAACAAAGAAACATCTTCTACTGTTACCACAGCAGAATTTCCTTATATTGTATTGACCGGAGTTGGGTCATATGCCCTTTCTTAAGTTAGTCACTGGCTTGACTTCACTGGTGTGAAAAATGGATAGACTTTGGCTAATCAAGGGACTGGGTGTGGAATCACTAACCCTGAGTACATATGCACAAGAAAAATAGATAGCTGAACAAAATTGAGCTTCTACCAGCAAGAAAGAAGTTTGGAGAGTAGGTTTGGGAATAATAAGTAGCATTTATTGAGAGCTTGCTATGTACTATGCACCCTTGCAAGCACTTTACATGAATCAGCTCATTTAACATTCACAACTTATGCTATACTCTGGTAAATAGTTCCAGTTTCAACCCAGATCTGACACCAATGCCTGTTTTCTTAACCATGATCTACCTCAATATCAAATGATAGTTTGATTATAGATTTCAGCAGAACAGTGTCAGCATGCTGATGTTTTGTTCATCATGTGTACATTCTATAGGAACACTTACGCTTTTTTTAAAAAAAAGAAATCAGACATTATAGTAATAACTGCATTGTACACTAGCATTTCTGTGACAGCCTATCATTTTATGACAATTAAGGACACCAAAATTCTTGACTAGATATAAGGGTAGCAGGACTATTTAAGAGTTAGAGTACATATTGACCTCCTCTTATCTGTAAATTTCTAAGATGATGTACTCTTAAATATACCTTCTCATTGTTGTCTTGAGCTTAATTTGCCTTTTACAACAAAATATGTAAGTCCCCAAAGTATCTTGTGTGAGTGTGTGTGTGTGTGTATGTGTGTATTCTTTCCCTTGGCTGTAAATGGAATGGCGATTTCTTTTTGCTCTTGTCCCAAGATGGCAAAGTAAAGTGAGATTCATGTAGAATTTTAATTTAGTTTAATACCAAGAAGGCCAGTATTACAAGCTGAAATCTCTTCTAAAATGTTTGGTTTATTTCATTCAAAGGAAATGCGTTCTACACCATATGCTATCTAAAACTTCCAGCTAACCTCTTTTCTAATGTGCCATTGGATACTAAGTACAAGTATAAAAATATAGAATCAGTAGATTCTATAAACAAGATGGGGTATATGGTGATTCATTCATTTTTTTGGTAGGCAGTACATTTACTATAGCTAGTGATCTGCTTGATACCTTTCTGTTACTATATAAATCAAGGACTTTATTATATGAAACATTTCTAGGGAAAAATTAGGATCAACAAATGTATAATTCAGGAAATATTGCTTGGGAATCTGTAGGCCCTGGTTTTTGGAGGGAAACAAATCTGTTAGACAACTGATAAAAGCTATACCACTTCTTCAGGAAAGTGCATACATGCAAAATTTTCTGTATAATTCTGAGTCCAGGGGTCTTAGCTCTCCCTGTAATTTATCCATAAGTACCACATAGTCTAGAGCCTATTTCCGTAAACATTTTGGTCATTTCCTAGCTTTCTGTTTTTTTGGATAATAGCCATCCTAGTGGATATTAAGTAGTACTAGTACAGATTTTGGTTTTTTCCTGTCTTTATCAGGTAGAATCTTGGCTCTCGTAATTTTTGATGGTCTAATGGCACTTTTATCTACTGTGTATTACTTGTTGTATTTATCTTCTCATTTAAATTGCAATCCTTTTGAGGTCAAGATTCTGGTTTGGTCTAGGGCTAGGATAACAGGTGCTTAGTAGGCATTTGCAAAATGCCTAATTTGGCTTTTAGCTTTGGGAGTGAATAGTATGACAACACTGAAGGTAAAACATTTGCCAGTGATTTTAATGAGAGCTTGGTTTTTAAATATGAAATATAGTTGGAACAGAGATCAAGAATTAGTAAATGTTAGTCATGAGAACACTGCTGAATTAGGTAAAGGAGAGAGTAAAAAGGGAACCTTCAAGTTTAGGCTGGGAAGGTGAAAGGAACCTGTGAATGCATCTCTCATTACTCCAGGAAGGAACTGAGATATTCTACAATATTGTGACATCCTACAATGTTATAGGATATTGTGATACATCTAGCCAGCTATCCAGATGCCTCCATCAAAAATAAATACCTGCCCATCAAAAATAAATAGCTAACATTTTTGAGACTTACTCTTTGCCAAGCCCCATGTGTTACCTTATTTTATTTATTTATTTATTTTGAGACAGAGCCTTACTCTGTCACCCAGGCTGGAGTGCAATGGTGCAATCTCAGCTCACTGCAACCTCCACCTCCTGGGTTCAAGCCTCCCAAGTAGCTGGGACTATAGGCATGTGCCACCATGCCCGGCTAATGTTTGCATTTTTGGTGAAGACGGGGTTTCACCATGTTGGCCAGGCTGGTCTTGAACTTCCAGCCTCATGTGATCTGCCCGCCTTGGCCTCCTAAAGTGCTGGGATTACAGGCATAAGCCACTGTGCCTGGGCTACCTTACTTCTTTACAAAAATCTATTTATGTCACCACTTTAGAGAAGAGGAAGCACACATAGATTGAATAAATAACTTGTAGGTGGTGGATCTGAAATTTGAGTCTACACAGTTTGATTCCAGTGTTTGCTCTCTAAATCACTGGTATTCTGCTTCTCCTTGAGTTTTTTTTTTTATTAAACATTTTACTAAATAATAAGCATTTCATTTAGCACGGTAGTAGATGCATATAGTTTAAATAGTACTGAAAGGTTTGTAACAGTACAGTGAATCTCTGCCCTGTCTCACCCAACTTCACCAGTCTTCCTTAGAAGCAACCAGTTTTGTCTCTTAACTTTCTTTTGGCATTTGCCCATCTCCTGATTCTATTTTAGCCATTATCGGTGGATGACTGCCAGTCAATGTGATCCTCTATGTTTTCCCTCCCCAATGAAATTGTTTTGTAGTTCTTGGTCAAATATTCAGTGTTTACACTAAACAAATATTATGCGTAATTGAGGATTGTCCCATATTTTGATTGTTAGCTTTGTTTTTGCTGTAGTTATTGCTCCCTCTTTGATTTTTAATTAGGTTTCTCTGTGATTATTTCTGATTTACCTAGCACAATGTAATAGCTTCTCCACACAGTTTTCTGCAATGTCAGCCACATCAGATACTTTCTCAGTTAACTTATTTATGCAGTTTTATATATCTCCAGCTGGGTAGATTGAACCTCAAACTCTTCTTTTTGCTCTCTCCAGAGAAAACCAGCTTTAGTCTTCTATTGAATGAGGATGGGGTTGTTACCTACCACTGGATTAAGAGAGGGGATCCAGGTATCTAGCTGCTTTTCATACAGCAGCCACCCAAATCCTCCTTGGCTTAGGATACGGCTTTCTGGGGTCTCTATAATTAATTATTATTTATCTATTTACTTTTCTGCTTCCAAAATTATGTGCCATTATTTCTTCTTTTCTCTGTCCTTGTGGGTTTCTGTTTAAAAATAACAAAAACAAAAAGCACTTTTTTTTTTTTTTTTTTTTTGAGACAGAGTCTCACTCCGTCACCAAGCGCCAGGCTGGAGTGCAGTGGCCAAAAAGCACATTTTTAAACTTAGGTTAAGTTTGGAAAAGGAAGTAAGATTGGATAAATTTATTGTAGAAATGTATGAAAATGTAGGTTATCAGAAATAAAAGCAATAAGAAAAAGACCTTATAGTAATATAAGTAGTAGTCATCACTAGCTAGAGATGACTACTGTTGTCATTTTGGAATATTTCATTTCAGTCTTTGCGTGTGTACAAGCTGGGCAGATAGAAATTGGATGATGCCGTATACAAGTTTGAGCATCTCTAATCTGAAAATCTGATATCCAAAGCTTTTTGAGCACTGACCTGATGCTCAGAGGTGATGCTCAAAGGAAGTGTTCATTGGAGCATTTAGGATTTTGGACTTTGAGATGAGGGATGCTCAACCAGTAAGAATAAATCAAATACTCCAAAATCTGAAAAAAATCTGAAATTCAGAACTCTTTCTAGTCCCAAGCATTTCTGATAAGGCATACCCAACCTATATATTGCTTGTGGGTTATGTTTTTTATGTTTGTTAGCATGCCAAGAGCTATAAATGCTGTTTTCACATAAACTGTTGTGCATTCATTTTCTGTTGTGGTCCATTGACATTTTCAGTCTATTTTTACACCAGTACCACACCAAAATAACTATTTGAACTAAGAAGGCTTATGTGGCAAATGGTCATTTTAAAAAAATGCTGTAATACCTTTATTCCAAGTGTTAATATTATTCTGTTCCTAGTGCTGATTTTTAAATTACCTTTACTTTATTCTGCTTTATTTCATCCAGCCTGCAGATGGCAGAATTGTTTTATTTGAACAGCAATTTTGAAGGCTCCATTTTATTTAGTATGTTCTGACATTGGAATGAGAAGCGATTAAACAATCTCTTTCCCAATTAAAGAAGAAGCAAATTAGTGTTAGAGACAGGGAGCCACACTAAGAAAGTACTGGGTACCTTTTCATTTGGTCTGTCTTCATTTCATGATTTTTACGTGCTTGGATTATAGGCCTATAAATGAACTAGAGCATGATGTGTAAGCTGTACCATATGTAAACTGCTGAATTTCCTTAATTACTTTAGTCAGAGGGAGCTTAAATCTACTTCATAATAACCGTAAAGCAGTTTGTTTTGCATTTGTATTTTAAGAGTTTGCTTGTATTATTATTTTTTTAATCTGGAGACCTTTTAGTGTTCATGTATAAATCATCAATTTAAAGCTTTGATATGATTGAGTTTGCTGAAGTATGAGTGTTTTGTTCTTAGGATAAAAGAAAAACTTTAGGGAACAAGAAATTAGAATTAGATTAGTGTACCATATTTGAAATTGAAGTCAGATATTATGCTATAGAAAAATTGGAAGAGCAGATTTGAAGAAATAGAGGAATTGCTTAGAAGAACAACTGTAAAATTCAGTGATTGATAAATTGCTCATGTGGCAGATATGGCAGGGAAAGCAGCAATATACTAAGAAACATTTTTACTTAATCGTGTCATTCTGTTGATGTTAAAAAAGGTAAAATAGTTCTAATAAGTCATGAGACTTTTAAAATCAGCATGTTTAAATATAAACTACTGGACCACATACATTACAATCGTCATCTTAAAATTTTAAAAATGTTTTGTAATGCTGTGGAAGGGTAGACTTCATAAGCCAATTAGGTATAATTTGCTAGCTTTATGAAAAGGAGCAGAACACTAAGGTACCACAAAAGTGTTAAATTCTGACTAAATTTTGAGTACCTTGTGAGTACTAATTGAAAAACCTGTATAATGAGTACAGCAAACGGCTTACCCATAGTTGTGCAAAACTAATATTGGTAAGAAACATAATTGATGCATATTTTAAGGCCTTCTTAATTTGACAAGAGAATGGTAGAATGTACTGCTTACTGGAATGAGGAGGGAGTCTGTATATAATTTCAAATGCAAATTAATATTAGGTAAAGGTTAAAATTCCATTACAAGGCGTCTAGAAAAGTCTACACTGTCTCAGGAGAGCGGACTACAGCCATAAAGGGCAGATATTAATTACGTGCAGCTGTCACTTGAAGCTGATATTATAATTGTGTAATTACTTTCCCATCAGAAAAATACATCTGGAAAAGATATCACATGGTGTTCTAATCAAAAGAGGGTATGATATACTAGAATGAAATATGTACTTTTATTACACATTAATGCTTATGTTATGAAATGATTTTTCTAGCATGAAAGTCTAAGGATAGATTGGTTAGAATAGTCAGAAAATATATTGCACATTTAACTCTCCATAATAAGTGAGTATAATCACTCAAGAGATAGTATTGAATAATGGAGATGTCCAAAATATCTTTCTTTGGTTTTTATCACCTTCATTTCAGAGTAAAGATAGTGATCTACAGAATTTTTGTATTATCATAATTCAGATAAGCAATTTCAATTCATTTCATGAGGGTGACTATAAGGGATTATTATATCCTTTTTATTTTTAAAATATGAAAATTTTTGAGTTTTTTGATGTAACTTAGAAAATAATACTTAATAAATGCAGAGATTTCATAATATAGTCCTTAATGTCAAGAATAAGGGAAATGTGAAGGTCTCTTAGGTGAGAGATTATAATAGGAGATAGAATTATAAAATAAATATAAATTGTGTCATAACAACTGGAACCAAAGCATACAAATTGGAATCTGGCTGTAGAATCATTGAGGTCCATTTAGTTGCTTCTTTGAAATTGAACACTTTGATATATAAATGTAATTTATATATATTTATGAAATATTCTGTTCATAATGCCTGGCTTGAACTTTTTGATAGAAGGAACACATTGGGACTTTTTTTTTTTTAAGCTTTTGTTTTCAAAAAGAGCTATTGCACTGTTTAAAAGGTAGAAGGTTTTTTTGCCCACCCCACCTTTTATTTATTTTATTTTTTTCAGAAAAAGTGCATTTGTTATTCTGAGCTTAACAGAATAAATGTTGAGGCTCAGGCTAACAGTACATTCTTTTTCTTTCTTTCTTTCTTTTTGAGACTGAGTCTTGCACTGTCACCCGGGCTGGTGTGTAGTGGTGTGATCTCGGCTCACTGCAACCTTCATCTCCTGGGTCCAAGCAATCCTCCTGCCTCAGCCTTCTGAGTAGCTGGGATTACAGGCGCCCACCACCACACCCGGCTAATTTTTTGCATTTTTAGTAGCTACGGGGTTTCACTACCTTAACCAGTCTGGTCTCAAACTCCTGACCTCATGACTCGCCCACCTGGGCCTCCTAAAGTGCTGGGATTACAGGTGTGAGCCACCACGCCCAGCCAACAGTACATTGTTTAAGCAACTGTTTTTTATTTCTTCACCAAGCCATGTAAGAAATGAAAAAGGCAATAGATAAACCACATATTGTAGAGGATTAGAGAGCTCATTCTGTTATTTCCAAATGCATTTAGTGTGTTAAGCTTTATACACTTTTTTAAAAATTGTGCTTTTAAGTTCTGGGGTATATGTGCAAATCTTGCAGGATTGTTGCATAGGTACACACATGCCATGGTGGTTTGCTATGTCCATCCCCCGTCACCTACATCAGGCATTTCTCCCAGTGTTATCTCTCCCCAACCTCCCCGCCCCCTGTTGTCCCTCCCCTAGACCCCCATCCCCCAACAGACCCCAGTGTGTGATGTTCCCCTCCCTGTGCCCATGTGTTCTCTTTGTTCAACACCTGCCTATGAGTGAGAACATGCAGTGTTTGGTTTTCTGTTCTTGTGTCAGTTTGCTGAGAATGATGGTGTCCAGATTCATCCATGTCCCTACAAAGGACACAAACTCGCCATTTGTTATGGCTGCATAGTATTCCATGGTGTATATGTGCCACATTTTCTTTGTCCAATCTATCATTGATGGGCATTTGGGTTGGTTCCAGGTCTTTGCTATTGTAAACAGTACCACAATGAACATATGTGTGCATGTGTCTTTAAAATAGAACGATTTGTAATCATTTGGGTATATATCTAGTAATGGGATGGCTGGGTCAATGGGAATTTCTATTTCTAAATCCTTGAGGAATTGCCACACTGTCTTCCACAATGATTGAACTAATTTACACTCCCACCAACAGTGTAAAAGTGTTCCTTTTTCGCCACATCCTCCCAGTGTCTGTTGTCTCTAGATTTTTTAATGAATGCCATTCTAACTGGTGTGAGATGGTATCTCAATGTGGTTTTGATTTGCATTTCTCTAATAACCAGTGATGATAAGAATTTTTTCATATGTTTGTTGGCTGCATAAATGTCTTCTTTTGAAAAGTGTCTATTCATATCCTTCACCCACTTTTTGATGGAGTTGTGTGTTTTTTTTCTTGTAAATCTGCTTTAGCTCTTTGTAGATTCTGGATAGTAGCCCTTTGTCAGATGGGTAGATTGCAAAAATTTTTTTCCCATTCTATTGGTTGCTGGTTCACGTTAATGATTTTTTTTTTTTTTTCTGTGCAGAAACTCTTAAGTTTAATTAGATCCCATTTGTCTATTTTGGCTTTTGTTGCCATTGATTTTGGTGTTTTAGTCATGAAGTCCTTGCCTATGCCTATGTCCTGAATAGTATTGACTAGGTTTTCTTCTGGGGTTTTTATGGTGTTAGGTCTTATGTTTAAGTCTTTAATCCATCTGGAGTTAATTTTAGTGTAAGGTGTCAGGAAGGGGTCCAGTTCTGCTTTCTACACATGGCTAGCCAGTTTTCCCAACACCATTTATTAAACAGGGAATCCTTTCCCAATTGCTTGTTTTTGTCAGGTTTGTCAAAGATCAGATGGTTGTAGATGTGTGGCGTTTCCTCCGAGGCCTCTGTTCTGTTCCATTGGTCTATATCTCTG
>CAUYLG010046052.1:0-49304 GCA_963573385.1 Cacajao melanocephalus | reverse complement strand
CATTTTTATTTAGAAGACAACATTTTTCAAGTAGAGAAAACTTGGTCCTCTGAATATTTATTTCTTTGTCTTATGTAAGTAATGGTTATCTTTGCAAACACAGTAATTGCAAGACATGTACTGTGGGGATCGCTCCCGTTCGCGGTGCTTAGCTGTACCGTGGCCATTTTGAGCATGAGCCCATACACGATTCACCTCTCACCTGGATTCTGTTGAGCTGAGGGAAGGGGTGAAGTGTTGATGCATGACTTCTGCAGAATATTTTGGCTACTGACACGTAGAACAGGACGTGCCGTTCAAGCATGGCGGCTTCGTGAGTCATTGTGCGGGCCTGATATGATGTGTTTCTTAATTCCTGTTTCTGTAAACGTTTTATGGCTCTGTTTACCCCAAGTGGGCCTGGCTGTGCTGCCTGTTCCTGTATTTACTGTTCCCGTATTTACTGTACGTCACAGATTTCTGTTCCCGTATTTACTGTTTAATGTCACAATGTAACTTGCGTCATCAATGAAGAACTAAAAGGTATATAATCAGGCTTATGTACACAATAAACTCGCTATTCTGGCACGCTGTTCTGGCCTTGCCTGGGTAGTCCTCCAGACCCCACTGTCTGTCTTTCCTTCCGCACACTCTCTCCTCCAGGTTGTGAACATCTCCGAGTTGGGGCGAGGCCTCCCGCAGGCCAGGAGCCTCCTGGCAGACGTGCCGGTCCCCGACAATGTACTTCTACTTTCCCTTAACCTACAGAAGTTTTGTTGTTGTTGTTTCACTGGTTTGGTTTTGTTTCAGAGATAGTGCATTTCGAACATTAGGAATATTATCTTGATTTTGTCCAAATCTTTGAAAGTCCTCCCAGATTGATATATGCAGTTAGTGGTCTTTTTATACTAAACTAATACTATGGAAATTGCATTGCATTTGAGAACATTATTGCCTTTGTATTTAAGAATTAAATATACAAACTGATCTTCATCAGCTTTTTCTCTACAGAAACTGGGTTCTGTTCAGAATATATCAGGGTTATTATCCATATACTTATTTCCTGTCTCAGGAAATATGGAGATGCCAAACTGCCTCTGTGCCTAAAAAGCTACAGTCCCTGTTTAGGATGCCCGGACTTCACTTGGACTCCCCCTTCCCCACGTTTTAACTCATGGGCTTTTATTTAGCAGAGAAGAACTGATTGCCTTTAGTGAGAGAATTTCACTAAAAGTGAAGCATCAAATGCTTGGGCAAAGTGGAGGGTTATAGCTATGTTTTTATGTACAAGGAAAATAAAGGAAAGAGATAGTGTATTATTAGTCTGTTCTCACACTGCTATAAAGAAATACTCAAGACTGGGTAATTTATAAAGGAAAAATGTATAATTGGCTCAGTTCCACATGGCTGGGGAGGCCTCAGAAAACTTACAATCTCAGTGGCAGGGGAAGCAAGCACATCCTACATGGCAGCAGGAGAGAGAAGGAAAAGTCCAGGTGAAACTGCCATTTATAAAACCATCAGAACTCATGATAACTCCCTCACTATTATAAGAACTGCATGGAAGAAACTGCCCCCATGATCCAATCACCTCCCAATAGGTCTCTCCCTTAACACCTGAGGATTACAATTCAAGATGAAATATAGGCAGGGACATAAAGTCTAACCATATCAGATAGGAAGGTGAACCACAGCAGGCAGAGGCTGGCCTTGGGGACTGTCCCACCCAGAGCTCCCTCACTTCCCTGAGTGAGCTTTAAGGAACTAGAACACGGCTTTGTATTTATCCACCAGGGGGTGGCCATGCCCTGTTACTGATGGAAGAATCTGGGGAAGTCAGAGGTTTTCCTACAGAGCTGCAGAGCTGTGCTGCTGGCCACCCATACTGCAGAACCCAAACTGCCCTCTACTGGGCCCTCAGTTTGCACACAGAAGGAAACCATTGCCTGCCTTTAATCAGACTAGGGCTCTAACCTAGTGAGCTATCAAACCAGAAACGCAGACCACTCTTCCTTAAGTTTGAAGGTGTGCAGACTTCCTCCCATCATTAAAAAAGAAAACCTGGGTCCTAAAGATCCAGCTGGTTGGTAACAACCAACAACAGCCATACATACATGAAGTTCTCTTTATCCTGATGGCTCTGCAGATTGTCTCAAGCATGGACAGCTCCTGTCAATGTTCTTCTGAGCAGGTTAGGGACAGACAGCAGGGGGCGCTCCTCCCCCTGAGCCACACATGGAGGTTAACCTTACCTTCGTTTGTCATTGCATATCCCCATCAGAGCTGAATTGTGTAGTCTCCAGACAACTGTTAATTTAAAAGAGACAAGGAATCTTTAATTCTCTGAATAAGAATCCAACAAAGCTATAAGTTTTATTTTATCCTTTTGGTTTGTTTTTGTTTTGAGACAGAGTTTTACTCTGTCACCTAGGCAGGAGTGCCATGGCACAATCTCGGCTCACTGCAACCTCAGCCTCCCAGATTCAAGCTGCCTCAGCCTTCTGAGTAGCTGGGACCAGAGACGCCTGCCACCATGCCCAGCTAATTTTTGTATTTTTAGTAGAGACAGGGTTTCACCATGTTGGCCAGGCTGGTCTCAAACTCCCGATCTCAAGTGATCCTCCCGCCTCGGCCTCCCAAAGTGCTGGAATGGATTACAGGTGCGAGCCACTGCAGGGGGTCTTATTTTATCCTTTGAAAATGAGAAAGAAAAATCTAAAGCTCTTCCTTAAATGTAAGACTCACAAGAATTTATATCTTTGATGAAAGAGATATGTGAATTTAAATATTTTATCTAGGGCTAAAAGTACTAAAACTACCAATCAGAAACCAATATTTTCAGCAGACATGTTACCAACTACGGGGTGACTTTTTCACAATAGTGGTTCTGAGTGTAGGAGGAACGGGGAGAAACACATTTTAACCAGGCGAGCATACAGTTAAGCAGCCACCGCAGGCTTTCCCTTACTGGAATTCCCACTCAGAGAAAAAGGCCTTTAAGCTAAGTGTAGATAATTTGCAATGAGGCAATATGCTCACTTCTGCTACCAAGAAAACAATGATTTATTGTAGAGAAAAAAATCAAAACAATAGAACTATTCATTGTGGAAAAATTATTAAAACAAAAAGCTCTGTGTTGTATTTAGGTTCCAGGAAAAATAGTAATTGTCTTGATTTATAACTTCTGATGCCTCAGAAAGGGGAACAAGTAATAATTGTTCATCTTTACTAACCAAAGTATAGGAGTCTTATTACATTTGAGAGTGCTGTCATTAATTTTTAAGACTAGTTATTGTTTTATATCTGTAATTCCTTAAAACAAGATGTCTCAAACTGTAAAATTAAATTAAGCATAAAGGGTACTAATATATAATTTATAATAGATAAGCCGATAAAGTAAAATAATATAATACAAAACAGATACAATGCGATATAAAAATTTAATTTAGGATCAACTTGACATCTCAGCCTATTAGAAATTGATGTTGTATTTTAAAAATGAGGCCAGCATAAATGCATACAGTTCTGGAAGAAAGATGGTTGCACACATCAGTTGTATAAGGAAAATCCAGGTGGAGTATATACTAAAACTTAAATACACATATATGATTTTATTCTCTATTGTGTATGTGTGATACACACACACTCTAAAAATTGAGAATAACAATTGGATAAACTTCAACATAACAAAACTCCGAAAACATGAAGAAATAGATTTAATGACATTAAAAATTATGTGGCAAAAGTAAATGTAAGCCAGAGAGAAAATATTTGCGACTGATTCATAGTCAATATATTATGAATTCTACAAAATGAAAAGACAAAAAATTGGACAAAAATGAAGCAATAGATAATTACAGAGGGGAAATTGCCTACAGCTAACAAATATATGGAAAGAATTCAACCTCGCAGGCATTTAGAGATGTGCAAATAGAAAATTATAAATTAGTCTTTATCAGATTGGCAAAACTTTAAGCATTCAATGTTGAAAAGATTTTGGTAAAACAAAGGTATACAGCAGTGATAGAAGTATGAATTTCTACACTGAAAAATTGGAAAGCAATCTGGCAGTTTCTGATAACATTTAAGTATGTGTAATGCTTGACCTATAAATCTCACTTTTATAATACATATTATATAAAAATATAGATACATATAAATTTACATATACATGTATGCATGATATACTTTGGATATTTGTCCCCACCCAAATCACATGTTGAATTATAATCTCTGATGTTGGAGGTGGGACCTGGAGGGAGGTGATTGACTCACAGGGCCATATTTCTCATGCATGGTTTAGCACCATTCACTTCATAGTGTTCTCATGATAGTGAGGGAGTTTTCATTACATCTGTCTGTTTAAAAGGGCCTGGCACCCCCCACCACCACTCTCCCTCTTGCTCCTTCTTTCACCATGTGACATACCTTTTCCCCCATTTGTCTTCTGCCATGACTGGAAGCTTCCGGAGGCCTCCTCAGAAGCAGATACCACTATGCTTCTTGTACAGCCTGCAGAACCATGAGCCAATTCGATCTCTTTTCTTATAAATTACCCAGCATCAGGTATTTCTTTACAGCAATGAAAGAATGACCTAGACCTAACATAGTACATATATAAGTGTACAATCATGTATATAAAACATTTTCATTGTAGGCAATAAATATATAAATAATAAAGGAAATTGTCCCTGGTTTTAAGATAATCTTGAATCTATAGAATGAATAGGGTCACAGACTTTCAGGCAGAGTTCATAAAGCAACTACATCTACCTAGGATTATTCTGGAAAAAAAAAATCTCTAAATTCAGAGGGAGACCGTTACGCTTTAGAGACGTTTTCTGTTATTATGTTTATTAGATCTTTTAATGTTCCTTAATAGAAAATACATTCTTCACAGTATTCTAAAAACCATATATATAGTGTTTTACATTATTTTGCTTTTATAACTGTCTTCTGCTACCCAACACCAGAGATTTGAGGTATAAATACGCCATCTAGAAAGTACCTGGAACCTTCACAGATGACAATATTTCACATTTCTGAAATATTAAAAATTCAAGCAAGTATATAAAAATATCAAAGAAAGTTATCACATTGTATTGCTAATGAATATAACCTTTTTCATGTGTGGTTATTGGAGGGTTTTTTTTTCTTTTAAACAGCTACGTGGACTTTGATCAGTTATGGTTATGTCTCCATCTAGTGGTAGAAAAGTACTCTAAGGATTTGCACAAGAAGTGAGGCCATTGTTACACTGAAACATCTGAAGTGTTGAATACATAGGAATTCTGTAGTTGTTTTGGGTGAACATCATCAGGGTCCCACAATTTATCTTGTTTTTATACAGGAAGGAAATAATATTTTCTGCTGATAACTTTCATTTAAATTCCTACCTGAAATTAGTAACATCAAATTTTTGAGGTATTCACAAAGTCTTTTCCCATTAACTAAAATTCAAAATTTTAAATATATATTAAAGACAGTAGTGGCCCTTATTTATGGATTAGTTAGCTACATGGGCTTCTTATAAGTTCTTCCTGAACTTCAGAGCCAAGACCTCTTATCCACACTTATTAATAGCCTTCAGATCTTTTTAAATATGAAGTCCCAGGGATAACATTTATATGCCTTTGTGATGACTCTCCATTTACTAACAGAACATTTTGAGCCTTCATTCTGTCATCTGCAACAATGTCAATCAACACTTCACAAACCTATAATACTTTCTGCATTTATACGCATTATCTCATGTAATCCTTCCCACCACCCGCTGAGGGGGATAGAAAAAGTGTTTACTGTCTCTGTCTTATGATGAGGAAAATGTGGTTCAAAGAGATCTTATAACTCATCCAAACTTGATAAATAGGCAAATGGCAGAGCTAGAAATGTATATTAGATTTTTTGATTCCAAGTTCAATGTTTTTTGTAAGATTTACCCCATTTACATCTATGATAATTAAGGGAGCTAATGTTTGCATAAATGCTGAAGTCCAATAGAATCATAAATTATTGTAAAATTACATGATAAAGATAATAATGAGGTCCCTGAATGTGAGACACTTACGGGGCGATCAGACAGAGAATCCTTCATAAAAAGCATATACATCAGGCTGAATTTAGCTGACCCTCAAAATGAAGATTCTCCAGAAATTTGAAGCCTATCCAATGTATTCAAATATGTGTTTTTCTATCTTCCCACTCTCTGTGGTCATCTTCTTAAAACATCACTAGGTGAATTATTGCTAAGTTTTCTTATATAAATTAGATGAACAACAAGAAAAAAAGCTACGTGATTCAACAAATATATGTCTATAATAGCAAACAGCAACAACAAATCCAAACTAACTAAATGCCTGCATGTGTCGGTTGTAAGGTGCTATGTGTAAGAAGTGTGTACTTTAGGGCTGGAGCTGCTGTAAAGAACAGTAATATCAGATTCTTCCGCTTGAAGTTTTTGTTTCCCCTCTTCCACCACTTCCCTTTCCCATTTCACTCTATTCCTATCAAAGGGATTCTGACTTGCATAAAATGACAGAACCACAGGAATGGAAAAGGGAGAGAAAAACTAAGTCAACTTTTTTTGCTTCTGTTTCATGACATCTGCATATAACATCTGAACAAGTAGCCTTCCAGTCTACCGGATTCATTGATACTTTTAAGTACCTGTTGTATATCTTTGTAGAAAAGCAGATTTTGGGCATATGTTCTATGGAAAAGGGAAGCTGAATTGCAACCTCAATTTCTCCTAACTTTTGCCTCCTGACCACTCCCTCCCAACCCAATCCATGAACATCTTTACAAATGACAGAGTCAGGCCAGGCACAGTGGCTCATGCCTGTAATTCCAGCACTTTGGGAGACCGAGGCAGGAGAATCTCTTGAGGCCAGGAGTTCAAGACCAGCCTGGGCAACATAGCGAGACTGCCCCCTCCACCCCCACCACACTACTACAATAAATTTTTTTTTTTTTTTTTTTGCCAGGCATGGTAGTGCACATATGTAGTCCCAGCTACTAGGGAGGCTTAGGTAGGAGGATTGCTTGAGCCTAGGAGTTCGAGGTTAAAATGAGTTGTGCCAGTGCACTCCATCCTGGCCAACAGAGTGAGACCCTGTCTCTAGAATAATAATAACAACAACAACAACAAGAAAAAAAAAAGAAAAGAAGAAGAAGCAAAACCCAAAGAACTAATCTCATACTTGCTCTCTTCCTTCTCTACTGCTTCAGAAAACAGAAGAGGACTACAATTACTTGTGTTCCTAATAATCACAAATGTGTCTTTTAGGATGAACACAAGGCCTAAAATTGACTTTGGAAACATCGCCTGTCTTCCCTTCCCATGACAGGCAATACACAAATGTGGGCTGGTGTACATCTTTTCCTGCCCCTGAAAAGGTTTTATTACATCTGGACAAGTGATTTCCTAACCTGAGGTCAATATTATCTTAATCATATTTCACAGCTAGGCTAATGCTTAACATATTCTCCAAACCACAAGAAAATTTAAGTTGTACTTAGAAGAGACATTAGGTGGTGTCAGGAAATCCGATTCCAGCCCCAGCTGTCATTGGCGGCTATGCTCCTGGGTGAGTCATTTGCCTCTCAGGACCTTAATTCCCTCTCTTGAGAATTTGAGGGGTTAAAGTAGAGAATCTCAAGCTGTCTCCTAACATGAGCAAGCCGATTCTATACTTTAAGCAAGAACTGGAAATGAATTGCTGATCTTTCCTTCACAGTACCTGGTAGTGAAATGAACTGATTCCATGAGCAATCCTTGAAGTGAAGATAACTGAAACAAGCTTGTTAAAAGCTCTTCCAAGAGTGATTCCACCTTTCTCTTATGTTTAACATGTCATTTAACATAGTTAATCTTTGGTTAGAGCCAAAAGGATAAACATTCAACTTCAGAGGTGTTTTTTCTGCTTCTGGAGAATCACAATTATCATTGCTGGTTTTCCTTTTCCTATTTCTTGGTAAATAATCTAGATTTTTTAAATTTCACAGAAATAGATATTTGGGTTCTTTCAGTTTTTTTTCAATATACAATTTGAGTCTTTTTCTTTCAGGTACTCTTCTGGGCTCTCTCTCTGAAAGAGGAGTTGCCTGTGGATAGAATGTTGTCCTCTGTCCTCAGCTAGCCAACAAGGCCCATCAAGGCTGCCCTGTTCAGTGCTAAGGTCATCTTGCTCCCAAAACCTGCCCTCACGCCTTGCTACTTGCCCCTCCGGTGATCCTGGATCTTTCTGGAGAGAGGCTCTCCTAAGAGCCCAACAGAGGAATCAGGTGCCTGGATCAGTCATTTCCCTGCTGTGTCCCAAGTTAATGTCATGCTCTCCTATACCCACATTTTTGTTCCCCCAACTTTTACAAAAATTCTCAGAAACAATATCCAGAGTGCCATGGTTTCCAAATGATTTATTCCTTTGCAGAAGAGCCCAAGAAGTCCCGTCTTCTTCAGGGAAATCTGGGGCAATCCAATTGCATAAATTTCCAGCTAGGAATATCTAGGGATTTTCTTAAAGCAAGGAGTTATGAAGTGCTTCCAACTACTCCTGAAGTTTCCAACTATGAGGCCAACCAGAGACCCTTTCAGTACCATACTACACGAGCCCTCTAGGAGACACCCACACCTTCTGGAGCCATAAGCAAATGTGAAAAGGTTTTAGGGCACTCACCAGCTCCCACCTCCTTCTCACAGAAGGGTCTTCCTGCCCCTGCATCCCATTCTGCTGTGGCTCCAAATTCTGATACTGTCCCTGGATGATCCCATAACGGCCATCTGAGAGTACCACCATTCATTTCTCCTCCATTGCCATTGCCAAGTTTTTATTTTGCTGGTTGTTAAATGTTTATTATATCAGTCTCTATACATCTTTGTCTATCTGAATTACTTAACAAATAAAATGGAAAAGGATTGGAACCATTGTATCATTTTCCACACGACCTAGTGAAAGCATTGCTTCTTTGGGGTGGTATTATTTCTTATTGAGTTTTTCTAATGCTGTATTTCTAACTGGATTAGCAGAGAAAATAAAAAATAGCTGCTAGTTGAGAGATCATTTACAAATTTGAATATTTAACAATTATCTTGAGCCAAAAACACAAATTTTTTTCTTAAATCTCATTTTAAAGAAATTAAACTTAATACCATTTCTTAATAAAATTTTGCAAAAGCTCCTTGTATTCTTTTCAACACATATTTATTCATCACTGTATTAAGCTGGCATTCCATTAGGAGCCCTGGAAGCACACAAATTAAAATAGCATGCTTCATGCCAGTACTTTACAATCAAATAAGGAGATAATAAATTCCTATTCTAGCACTTGAAATTTATTTGGGAAACAAAGCATAAAATAAATAATATATTCATGAAAAGTTAAAGACTAATTGGAGAAAGTACTTGCAAACTATGCATCCAACAAAGTTCTAGTATGCAGAATTTATAAAGAACTTAAACAGTGAAACAAGCAAAAAAACAAATAACCCCATTAAAAAGTGGGCAAAGGACAAGAACAGATTCTTCTCAAAAGAAGACATACAAGTGGTCAACAAACATATGAAACAATGCCCAACATCACTAACCACCAGAGAAATGAACATCAAAACCGCAGTGAGATACCATCCCATACCTGTCAGAATGACTTATGAAAAAGTCAGAAAACAACAGATGCTGGCAAGGGTGTGGAGAAAAGGGAAATCTTATACACTGGTGGTGGGAATGTAAATTATTTCACTCACTGTGGAAAGCAGTTTGAAGATTTCTCAAAAAATTTGGAACTACCATCTGACCCAGCAATCCCATTACTAGGTGTATATCCAAAAGAAAATAAATCATTCTACCGAAAGACACATGAAGTTATATATTTATCACCATGCTATTCACAATAGCAAAGATATGGCATCAACCTAAGTGCTTATCAATGATGAATTCGGTAAAGGAAATGTGGTGCATATACACCATGGAATACTACACAGCCATTAAAGAGAATGAAATCATATTCTTTGCAGCAACACAGATGCAGCTAGAAGCCATTATACTAAGCAAATTAATGCAGGAACAGAAAACCAAATACTGCATGTTCTCACATATAAGTGGGAGCTAAACATTGAACACTCATGGACATAAAGATGGCTTTAACAGACACCAGGGACTAACAGAAGGGGGAAGGATGTAAGGGTTGAAAAACTAACTGTTGAGTATTATGCTCTTTGGGTGACGGGATCATTCAAATCTAAGCATTCCACAATATACCCATGCAACAAAACTTCACATCTCTTGAATCTAAAATAAAAGTTAAAATTATTTGTGAAAAAGAAAAAAGAGTGTAACCATTAAGAATTTAAAAATAAGTTAAAGACTATCTACAATTCAGGAAAATGTATGACTTGAGAGGTAATATGTTTTACTTAACATCACATATCCATATACATCAAGGCAACATGATGACAAGGCTGACTTTTGAAGCCTTCTCATCCCACACAAAATAATTAGAAAAATGGATACAATGAACCCAAATTAATTTTTAAATGTATCACTGAAATATGTAGAATTATATGTCAATTATAAATTTAAAAATACATAACTGAGATTGAAATTAAGAAAGAGAAATTCTGAGCCAGGTGTGGTGGCTCATGCCTGTAATCTCAGCACTTTGGGAAGCCAAGGCAGGCAGAGTTCAAGACCAACCTGAGCAACATGGTGAAACCCCATCTTTACAAAAAAATACAAAAAATTAGCAGGGCATGGTGGCACGTGCCTGTAGTCTCAGCTATTTGGGAGGCTGAGGTAGAAGGATTGCTTGAGCCTGAGTGGTCAAGGCTGCAGTGAGCCAAGGTCAGGCCACCGCACTCCAGCCTGTGAGACAGGGTGAGACCTGTCACACACACACACACACACACACACACACACACACAGAGAGAGAGAGAGAGAGAGAGAGAGAAATCCTCAGGTAAAGGAAATAAATACAATATTCAAAATCAATGCAGTGAGTAAGCACTAAACCCAGTGACACATGGAGGAAACAGAATGAGGTAAATCTCTGGGGGGTGGGGGGGGGTTCCCCACAGTTTTAGCACATACCAGGGTTCTGGATTTGAGTCTAAAGTCCAATGCAGCCCTGGCACCTAGAAATGGGCTCTTTAATAAATCTGACAACCAGTCCATAAAAAGAAAATTAGAACACCCTGACCACTAAGCCAATGAAGCAGCAAAGAAGCAAGCCAGCTACTCTCTGCTATGGGAGGAAAAAAGATACAGAAAGCACATCTCTGAACCTTGCTACTACTATTGTATGAATTTGCATTATCCTGTCTATGTGGAAAACCCCAACTGAGAAATTTTTATATACATTGAAACTCCTGGGGCTTTGGTAGAATCAAATGTGCCCCTTGACACAGGAAACCTCCACAAGCCAGTACACTTGATGCGTGTGGAAAAAACTCCCACTGAAGATGAGTTCCCAGAAAAAATGTACAATCCTCAAGAGGAGACAAAGAACTAGGGAAGAGAGAGATATGGGATGCAGTGAATTAGAGAAACCACATCTAAAGAAATACAGAGAATAGAAAAATATGAAAATGCTTTAAATTAAGGATATCTACAATATTCAATTAAAATAAATTAAGGATATCTACAATATTCAAAGAGAAGAAAGGAGGAGAAATCATAATAGATAGATGTAATAAAAAGGACCAGGCTTATTGAAGAAAGAACACAACAGAAACTCTAAAAGTGAAAAATAAAGTAATTCACACTTCCACATCCAGGCAGCATAATTAGTATCAGACTTTCCTTGCTGTCATAAACAAGTAAACTGCATAAAATATAAAGCAATTGTTTTTCATACGTTAAATAACAGCTAGAATAGAACTACAATTCCTGAGAAAGGAAACAAATTTGCTGACCCTGACAACTGCCCTGCTTTCTGCATAGAGATGTGTTTTGGACCACAACAGAGACAGGAAAGGCCCAAGAAAAGCACAGTGGGCTCCTAGACTTTAAGAGATAGAGATCAAGGTTCAGCCAGTGTGAGGTGGCAGGACTTTTCTGGGGAAAGTACATAATAGAGCCAAAGACAGAAAGAGCTCCAGAAATCTGTCTAAGGGCCACTTCAAGTCATTACGTAAGAGGCAGCGCAGGACTGTGATCTCTAGAAGGAAAATAAACAAGGTGAGCTGCATGCATCACAGGAACAACTCGTTACCTGGAGACAGTTACCAGGGTACAGCCCAGGGAGCCAGCAGTCTTGTGGAGTTAAGGGGACAGAGGCTGGGGTTTGGTGGACAAGGTGGCTAGAATTTGCAGGGCAGATCAGAGAGGGAGGTGCTATACAGGGACTTACAGACGGGTACTCTCAAGTCTTTGGCGGAGTATATCTACATATTTATAGGAAGTTACTTGAGGCCAGAGACACTGTTACCAGGAAGACATAGGCAGAAAACTCTTGAAGCTCAGCTAGACTGGGAATACTTGGTGTTCTCACTAGCTAGAGTGGAAAGGCTTTATAGCACATGGGGCATCAGGTAGAAAACTCAAGGGGTATTGTCTTAGTATTGAGGCTATGGTCACTCTAGACCAGGGATGTCCAATCTTTCAGCTTCCCTGGACCACATTGGAAGAATTATCTTGAGCCACACATAAAATATGCTTTTTGGCTATTGTGAATAATGTTGCTATGAACATTGGTGTCCAAGCATCTGTTAGAGCTCCTCTTTTAATCCTTTTGAGTATATACCTAGAAGTGGAATTGCTGAATTATATGTTAGTTCTGTGTCTAACTTTTTAAGGAACTGCCCAACTGTTTTCCACAGCACATACACCATTTTTAATTCCTATCAGCAATGCATAAGGGTTCCAATTTCTCCACATCCTCTTAAAAAATGCAAGTTAAGTGTTTAAATTTTTCCTGTTCAGATGGTGAAAAATTCCACTTCATTTCTTGTGCCTTCCACTACCAACCAAAGGGTGTGTCAAATTCCAAGGGACTTAAACAGTGTGTTAGGACTTGAGCCCTCGGGTCCACCAAAATTATCATTGAAATGTTCTTTCTGCTGTCTGACACTTTCAGGGTTGGCAGGTTTCTGTGGCTTCTACACCACACGTGAGACTTGGGACATTCTCATAAGGCAGAGGCACCCAGGACCTGTCAATTCTACTCTCCAGCTGTAGCATGCTGCCATTTCCCTCTGAGGTCATGCAAAACCCATCACCCCTAGAAAGTCAATCCCAGGTCCCCTCTACTCTGAAATTCACAAGCCTGTGTCTCAACTCTAGGAATCATTTCATTCTTTGGAGGGAGTTTCACTGACCCCCTCCTGTTTCTTTCAAACTCCCAATTTCTCTTAAAAATTTTGCAAACATTTATACTCACAAATAAAAGACCGGAAATTTTGCAGATAACTTCTGCTTTCTTACCAACCTTACACCTTCCCAGAAGCTAATGAAGTGCAGTCACAGTGATCAATTGAATGAGGAAGGAAATGGGGGAAAGGGTAGGGGAGGAGTAAGGAGGTCATTATACTCAAAATATCTAGACAAATAATCAGATTTTAAGCAAATACACTTAGACATGCTCTGGGAGAAATTTTGAGAAATGTAGCAAATATAAAGGAAAATAGAAATTATACACAATCATACTACCTGAAATTAACATTTTGATATATAGTCTTCCAATATTTTCTCTAAGAACAGAGATGTGCCTTAAAATGTTAAGTTCAGGCCAGGTGTGATGGCGCACATCTGTAATCCTAGCACTTTGAGCAACCAAGGTGGGAGAATGGCTTAAGGCCAGGAGTTTGAGACCAGCCAGGCAATATAGCAAGACTCTATCTCCAAAGAAAATTTAAAAATTAGCCAGGTGTACTTGGCACATGCCTGTAGTCTCAGCCACTCAGGAGGATGAGGCAGGAGGATTGCTTGAGCACAGAAGTTAGAATTTGCAGTGAGCTATGATCATGCCACCACACTCCAGCCTGGGCAACTGAACAAGAGCCTATCTCAAAAAAAATTAATTAATTAAAAAGGTTCATACAATATATGTTGCTGGTCTTTCAACATTTTAGAGTTACCATTTCTTAAGTGATTAAATATTTTAAACTTCTATTTTATGTGATTTCCAGAAGCCCAGTATCCTTTCTACTAGTTCTGAGTTTTCTGAATGAAAGAGAACATGTTTACCTTCTTCTGATTCCTCATTTTTTACTCACTGCTTTTGATTTTCTGTAGATGTTCTATGCCCTCTAATACCAAGCCATAAGCTGCATGTGGCTGTTTATATTTGAGCTAGTCAAGTCTAAGTAAAATGGAAACTTCAGCTCCCAGTCACACGAGTCACATTTTAAGTATTCAGTAGGCACATATGGCTGGTGGCTATTGCATTAGACAGTGCAAATCTAGAACACTTTATCGTTGCAGAAAGGTCTATTAAACAGTGTGTTCTAGCTGACATTGACTCACTCTGACTCCTCCTCTGTACCTGCTTTCATTTCCTCTTATCATCTAGCTCCCACTCCTGTATTTCCCCAAACACTAAAAATATATTACCACTGGATATGTTCTTAAAAAAACATTTTACAAAGGTTTAGCAATGGCAGAAGCATATTATTGCAAAAAACAAAAAAAAAACAAAAACAGAAAAGCAACTTAAAAACAAATGGCAGGTGTCAATGTTGCACAAATTTGCTAACCTGCACTGACCCAGTGTATAAATTCAGTTGACTAACCAATTGGGCCTCAGTTCAGCAACTGATAGGTAAGATAATCGTTATTTTTTGTCCACACATTACCTGACTTGGAATATCTATCATGCTCTTTTCTTCTAATTAAAAACATTGTATAACTATGTAAATATAAAGTTAAAAAAATCCAGAGCAGGTATTTTCATGCAATTAGGAGATGTTTATTGTCATTACAGAAACAACCTTTCCCTGATCCTGGGCCTGCTACAATCTTATTGACCTTTGTGCTGCCTCTCTTTCCTGATCAAGTGTCCCAGTATTCTAT
Source organism: Cacajao melanocephalus (assembly GCA_963573385.1). Lineage (NCBI taxonomy): Eukaryota > Metazoa > Chordata > Mammalia > Primates > Pitheciidae > Cacajao > Cacajao melanocephalus. The sequence continues at coordinate 34,323 of CAUYLG010046052.1, read as the reverse complement.
CTTTTAGGCCATCAATGTAAAAACTAAAAAATCTTGTTACTCTGACATGCTGAACAATTTGGCTCCTGATTTTTTGAAACCTCTCCCTATCTAGACTGGCCTGTGGCCTTGCCTCCCAGAGCAAAAGAACTTCCTTCATCAATCTTTCCTAAACAAAAGAGTAGTTTTTCCCCCAAAAGAATTTTGCTATTCTGTCATTCTTCTAAAATGCTGAAGCAGCCACTGGAAAATTTGGTTTTATAAATGACTTTTTCTTCTTGTTTCATGCTGCCTTTTTTTTTTTTTTTTTTTACTTCTCAGTGTTTCACAAATATTTTTTGTAATAATATTCCATAGATATACCCTACTTTACTTAACTATCTCTTATGGTTGGGTGTGGTTTGCAGTGAGCTATGATCACGCCATCACACTCCAGCCTGGGCAACAGTGCAAGACTCTATTGAATGGCTTTACTGTTGAAACATGATAGTAACTATCCACAGGAAGATACCTAAATAACTTTGCTACAAACACTACCTACTTGCATACAGTGGGCAAAGCTGAATAATCCCACATTTAGGAGTTCTGTGAACAAGCACAACACTGCAACCCATACAACTGAGAGGAAAATAAATGTGGTTCTCATCTTCACATCAGCCTATAGAGCTAATTTTAATGGAAATGAAGAGAATATAAGGACTATCTGACTAATTCGGAGTCAGAGAACTTGGAGAAAGAAAATAATATGCTCAAGACTTTAAATTCTCAATTCCAGTTTGAATAAAGAACAAGAAATTTTTTGAAGGCCCCTCCAAAAATTATCTTATGTAGCCAATGGGTAAACATTTCTAAAAAGAAAAACAAAACAAAAAAAGAAGTTATATCTTGTGGGTAACAGACTTACAATGATAAATGTTTATTTTGAAGAGGCTTTAATGAACTTCCCAAAGAAGTTATCTTGTAGGGGAATGCTGATCCTCATCAAGACCCACCTCCAGCAGCTCTCAACTCTTCTAGATCTATAATTAAGTTCTCTCAGTTCCCCAGGCTTGATTGTATGTGTGACCTTGGAGGAAGTATTAAATGCATGGAAAAAATTTCCAGATTTTTCTTATTTATGTCCATAGAAATCTAAGAAATATAAATGCGAGTGGATCTTAAACATGTTATATCAGAATGAAAGAAATATGCCTTTTTTTTTTTGAGACAGAGTCTCGCTTTGTCACCCATGTTGGAGTGCAGTGGCACAATCTTGGCTCACTGCAACCTCCACCTCCTGGGTTTAAGCAATTCTCCGCCTCAACCTCCCAAGTAGCTGGGATTACAGGCGTGTGCCACAACGCCTGGCTAATTTTTTGTATTTTTTAGTAGAGACATGGTTTCACCATCTTGGCCAGGCTGGTCTTGAACTCCTGACCTCGTGATCCACCTGCCTTGGCCCAAAGTGCTGGGATTATAGACATGAGCCACAGCACCTGGCCAAAATATGTCATTTTTACCAGGTGAGTGCTAGCATGAGTACATTTTTAACATGAGAGCACTAACAAAAGATTCTGGGTTTGATGCATTAGGTTAGACAACTAGGAGTGGCTCTAAAGTCTGCTCCACTGGTTGATTAAAACCTAAACTCAAAGGTTACCTATGCTGAATAGATTGGAGATGTCAGAGCTTTCTAGGTATATTTTAGAGGAAGGTACCTAACCATAAAGGAAATTTCTGCTTCCAGCAAAGGCAGAAAAGAGGAACTGGGTTTACCCTTCCACTGACATAACAAAAAAAATGGATAAAATATAGGAAAAAATGATTTGAAAGACATTGGACATCAGAGAATGAAGGACAGCAATCCCTGTGAGATGGGAAACAAATGATGTAAGACTTAACGATTGCCCTACTTTACTGGTCTTGAAAGAATCTCCGGGCTGCTGCACTGGGAAGGGGAAATCCAAGTGGAGGGCAGTGAACTACCTGAGTTGATACAATACTGAGAGATCAAGGAATGTAGGAAGGTAGAGTTCACAGGACAGAGACATAGAAGAGAGAGAACTGCAGAAAAAGAGAACTTTGGAGACCTGCACAAGGTGCTCTTAAGTATTTAGCTGATACCAATCAATGCATTCATGTGAAAAAAATATTCATGGTTAGGGAGAAGGATTAGCTGTGACAGTGCTTGCCACTCACAAAAGGGCAGTGAAATGATTTGAGTATGTGTCCCTTCCATATCTCATGTTGGAATGTAGTCTCTAGTGTTGGAGATGGGGCCTAGTAGGAGGTATTTGGATCATGGGGGTATATCCCTCATGAATGGTTTAGCCCATTCCCTTGGTGATGAGTGAGTTCTTGTGAGAACTGATTTTGTAAGAGTTTGTGGCCATCCCCTGCCCCCGCACTCTCTCACTTGCTCCTGCTCTGGCCATGTGAGACATCAGCTTCTCCCTTTGCCTTTCACCATAATTGAAAGCTCCCCGAGGCTTTGCCAGAAGCCAAGCAGATGCCAACACTATGCTTCTGTAAATTCTGCATGAGCCACTTAAACCTCTTTTTCCTTTCTTTTCAGACAGGGTCTCACTCCCATTGCTCAGTCTGGAATGCAATGGTATGATCATGGCTCACTGCAGCCTCAACTTCCCAGGCTCAGGTGATTCTCCTATCCCAGCCCCCTGAGTAGCTGGGACTACAGGTGCTTACCACCATGCCCAGCTAATTTCTTTTGTATTTTTTTGTAGATACAAGTTTTCACCACGTTGCCAAGGCTAGTTTTGAAATGCACTCAAACAATCTACCTACCACGCCCTCCCAAAGTGCTACAATGATAGGCTGAGCCACTGTGGCCAGCCTAAATCTGTTTTCCTTATAAGTTATCCACTCTCAAATATTTCTTTATGACAATGCAAGAACAGCTCCTAACACAGGCAAAAACAATGCCTGTTCTCACCAGCTTGACTGAAAATCTAATATAGGGTATTATGTAGCATGGCAGAAGATTTTGGCACTGGAATTGAAAAAATTATCTCCAGATTGAGCACTGCTCTGGCCTCACCTAAAATTCTTAAAATCAAGACCCAAAAAGATCACATTTTTTAAGTAAACTGTACAAAAGCATAAAGTGCAAGAATGTTTACAGAAGTACAAAAATATTCAGCACCCAATAAGGTAAAACTCACAGTCTACTATCCAATTAAAAAAAATAGCAGCCATGTGCAGAAGCAAGAAAATACAGTCCACAACTGAGGATAAATCCATAACTTGAAACCTACTCAGACTGGCACAGATGTTAGAATGAGCAGGTAACGGCACTACACAGTTATGACCATATGTTATATGTTCTAAAAGATAAGTAAAGGCATAGAAAGTACAAAAAAAAAAAAAAAAACCTAAGCTGAACTTTTGGAATTGACAACTACAACATCCAAAATGAAAAATACACTAGATAAATAGATTAGACATCGTAAGGAAAAAAATGAGCAAACAGGAAGAGATAGTAATAGAAACTATCCAAAATTAGAGGGAGAACAGAAAAGAAGGACAGAGCATCAGTGAGCTGTGAGATAATTTTGAGTGGTCTAATATATTTGGAATTGGAGTCCTCAAAGATAAGGAGTGAGAAGGGAGGACAGAAAAAAAAACTATTTAAAGAAATAATGGCCAAATATTTTACTAATTTGTTGGAAACCATAAGAGACCAAACAAGCCGAACAAATCACAGGCACAAGAAATATGAAGAGAAATCCACCAAGTTCACATTTTAATCAAATTACTCAAAACCAATTTTAAAAATTGTAAACGTAATCAGAAATACGTAGAGGAAGAATTGTATGAGTGAGAGCACATTTATTGTCAGAGACAACATGTATTAGTCTGTTCTCACACTTCTATGAAGAAATATCTGAGACAGAGTAATTTATAATTAAAAAAACAAAGAGGTTTAATTGACTCAGTTCCACATACCTGCGGAGACCTCAGGAAACTTACAATCATGGCAAAAGGCAAAGGAGAACCTTTGTCAGAACCCAGGGTCTGGGTCTAGCCCATGCTGAAGTCAGAGGGAAGTGGATAGATGGACAGAAAGAACACCCAGGGGGCCTTAAGCAGGTGAATATGGTTGTATTTAGCAGCAACTTTCATTAACAACTTTCTCACACTAGCTCTTTACACTGTCTTCCCTGTCTCAGCTGCTTGAACTGATAACTCCCACATACAGCTTGCAGCCGGCTCTTCCCTGCCTTCATGGTCAGTAGCTTAACTTTTTCTCTCTCTGGGCACAAGCCAGCCATGCAGTGTCCTGGTTCCCTCCTGTTCATCAGCAAAATGAATAGCTCTAACTCTCTTTCTCTGGGCACAAGTGTGCCTGCCATGTTGAGCCAAGCTGAGCCCTAAGAGCCCCTCTACAGCATTAGCAGGGCAATTACACCTTTTACAGGCAATAGTGGCTCAGAGCCAATAATGAACTTACATAAACAGGTTATATAACAAGTGGAGGTTTATGCCTGCACGCCAAACTCGCTAAGTCTTGCAGACCTGGATATCCTCTTTGGCCTATTCTTTGACCAAAGCACATCCATGTACCTTACACTCCATCCCCTAGGCCGAAGGAGACATAGGCTTTGGACACAGGTTTGATACACAGGTTTGGCACACAGACCTGATATATAAAATTTGGGCATGCGGACCCAATACATACACATAGGCTTGACACATAAGCCTGACTCATAAGCACTGGGCACGCAGGCCCTATGTATGTACACAGGCTTGACACATATATAAGCTTTGATAAACTGCCCAGCTATTGGCACAGATTACCACAGGTGTTACCTTCTTGGTGATTACCTTTTACATTGCCCTGAGTTTAGCTCATTAGCTACTTGGCCTACACCTGGTTTTAAACCACATGGTATCAGTACTAGGAGGGACTGCAGCAACAGTCCAGGCAGCAGTAGCACCTTGGCTAGACCCATCTGTATTCTACACCCTATTGGGAATGGGGGGATGCTCTTCCTAACAGTGAAGGCTTAGGGTCTAGGGGTTCCTTAAGCCCGGTGGCCTTCTTTTGCACTAGGACTATAGGTCCCAAGACTTTTTGCAACTTTGCTGCTAAGGGACTTGTACTTAGCATTCTTTGTTGCTCCAAGTAGGCACCCCACTTCGCTAAAGTAGATGTCTGTACCGTCCCTCTCTGAGGGGTTGTTTCCCACGCACACACCCATTCTGCTACTAGATAAATCATCCATACGATGACTGTAACCTGTTCTGCCATGCTTTTATGAGCTTGAAGGGCAGCTTATGCAGTTACTGAGTGTCTTCCTAGTTCAGGGGTGGTTACCCATCAACACGCCCATCCTGCTATTACTAACTGCTTCTCTGTCAAGAAATACTAGAGTTCAATTCCCTTCCATAGTTGGGACCAAAGGCCTATTGGCATACTCAGGCACTCCATGTGCTACTATAGGTCCTAACTGAAACTATCTGTGGTCACATGCACATCTAGTTTAAATGGGTACCTCTAGTCAACTACCCACAGGGCTTGTGCCTGTTGAGCCCGTTGAATAACCTGCATGCCAGAAAGACTGTCTCAGCCACATCATCCAATCCCAAGAGGGCTGTTCTGCTTCTAAATCTGCAAGAGAATCAGAGGTTAGCATTACATCATTAATAAGGCCATGATATGTGGTGGGGCTATGCATATAGCCCTGCAGCAACACTGTGAAAGTCCATTATCACCCTCCTATGAAGACAAACTGTTCCTGGCTCTCTGGGGACTACTTTGATACACTTCAGAGGCCTGCCCTACTCCAAGCACATTGGACTGAGCATTTTCCACCAGCCAAGAAAGTGTCCAGTGTTGGAGAGAAATAATAGAAACATCTGCTCCAGCATCTACCAATCCTGTAAATTTCTTTCCTTGACTCATAATCTCACATGTAGGACATTTACCAGTAATTTGATTGACACAATATGCTGCTCTGTCCTGTTTGTTTGTACCTCCAAGTCCTCTCATTCTTTTAATTTCACTTTTTCCTATTTTTTCATATGGTATAACTAAAAGCTGTGCTATGCGTTCCCCAGGCTCAGCATTCCAAGGAACGGAGGAAGACACCACAATTTGAATTTCCCCTATAAAGTCCACATCAATAACTCCTGTATGAAATCCATCTCCTTGAGCAGTAAGACTACATCTTCCTAGAAGTAAGCCCATGGTTCCGGGGGATAAAGGACCACAAACACCTGTAGATATTTTCTGCGGTCACTCTCCCGGTAAAATGCTTACACTGAGAGCTGCATAAATCTACTGCTGCGCTCCCAGCTGTGACGGGGAACAAGTACTGTATAGGGATGACGGAATAGCTCATACTGGATAGGCCCTGATTTGGACTGGGGCCCGAAGTGGGCCCATCAACCTGTTTCCTGAAATCAGATCTATTGGAATTAGCCAGTAAGAAATAGGTGCGTTCTTTAATAATCCTAACAGAAACGGAGACTCAGAGACACAGGCCCATACTGACTGATGGCCTGTTTAAATTCCTTCAACAGTTTGCAGGGAAGGGGTTCAAAAGCAACCCATACTTGCCCTTGCTGATCTTGAGGGTGTACAACAACTGGAAATTGCCATGCCTCTAAATCTCCCTCTTTTCTCACTTGTTGAGTTCTGGCTTGGGTAAAACCAGTTACTGTAATTCTAGGAATACAAATGCCTGAACTAGTTACCATAGATCCAGGAATACAAACACCAACAGAAGCAGAGGTAGAAATATTGGGAGAACCTGGACATCCCTTAACAAGATACTGAGGTGGGGGGGCAGCTGATGGGCACACCTTTTCCTCATTTGACTTTTCATCTTTTTGCTCTATAATTTCTTTACATACTTCATTACACTCTTTCTCCTCTCCTGAATCTTCTGTATCGTCTTCCTCCTCATTGGTCTGAAACAGCTCCAGGGCAAAACACACCAAAGCCCAAATAGTCCACACCAAATAAGCCCAGTGTTTACTTGATTTTTATCCCATGTTACCCCAATATGATGGAGCTCCCACAGCTGCCACCCTGGGAAATTTTTTCAAACATTCTCGGGCTAACTCCTAGCTTCCCCTGCTCACCCTGGGAGATTTTTTCTCTAAAGTTCTCAGGCTAACTATAAGTTCTCCCAACTAACCCTGAGAGATTTCTTTTTTTTCTCCTAAACTTTCTTGGTCTAACTCTGGATTCTCCCTAACTCACCTGGGAGTCTCCCCTGGGTCCTCCAGGCTCCCGCTATCTCACCTGGGGGATTCTTTTCAAATGTTCCCCGATAGTTTCTAAACTCCCCAACTTGCCCCAGGGATTCTTTCCAAATATACTTGGGATACCTTCAGCTTAGCCTCTCCTTTCTTCATTGCTCAGGCAACTCTTCGTCCTGGGTTAGAGGCCCAACATTGAGCACCACTTGGTCGGGTATTTGAGAGGCAGACACCCAGATAGCACAACAGAGTGGATCTACCCCGGGGACCAAAAACCTGAGAGCCTGCGGGGCTGACAGCTCTCCAGACTGAAGGCCCCAAGCAGATTTTCGTTCACGTATTAATTTACTCTTTGACAGGTGATTCTCATTAATACACAGGTGTTCTACATATACACGTAACTCAAGAATATACCAAGTAGGCAGGTGTTACCCACCTACCACTAATTTACTTTTTACAAACTATAAGTATCTTCCACAAGGGAACCATGGTGGCAGGGTAAACTTAATGTTCCTCAATGTCCACCCCCAGCATATATTCAGGTATGGGAGAGACATATACAGCATACAGGCGAGGAGCCAAGTAGCCAATGACAAGATGCAGAAACGCAGGTTTCACCTTCATAGACTGGCCCCGATAACCATCAGTGAAAGCAGCTTTGCCTGGAAACTTATCTGAGTTCCCATAAACAAGACAGTGGTCTGCACCAGTAACTACCAGTGATAGGACCCACTGCACATTAGTGGGGAACCAGTGGATTACCAGCTCCACATATAGACTCCGGTCATCAGGCCCCCCCCACCAAGCCTTTGGCTCGGCACCCCGGCCAGTTCCCCAATCAAACAGGAAAGCCCCTGTATCTCTGCCTCTCTGCAAACAGTACTTGAGTTGCAACGTTCGAGCAGGAGTGGGTTGAACAAAATTGTTTTGCCCCCTCTTGGGCATTCTCCGGAATTGTTGCTTCAGGGACAGTTGCCTCCACAGAGCCAACAGCATTCCATTGGGTCACCTGTCAAGTTTTCTCCCAAGCAACCCCAGCTGCAATTAAATCAATCCACATCTGCATGCAGACCATGCACTGGGGCCCCCTTTTATCTTGTGGGGTGGCTACCTGTGGAGGGGGCATCTTCCCCTTCTTTATGGCATGGACTTTCCGGTTCCACCGACAGCCTTCTGCCTCCCCAAGGGCTGCCATAGCAGTAGTCACTTCATGTATGCAGCACCCCACATATGGGGTGTGAATAGCAGATAAAGATCCAAAAGCAATGGAGCGCACTGAGCCCAGCACAAGAACCCTCATGTGGGAGGTAAAGTGTTCATTATTTGGCCTCTGGGTATACAGATCAAATGTAGCCTGCCGCATCTCCCAGAGTATCTGCACTAAATCAGTACCTGATTGCCATTTACTCACAGTTTTTAGTATCTCTCCAGCATTGTTCTAAATGGTCCATATAGCTGCCATTAGTCACTTGCTTAAGGTGTGGTCATCTTGCCCCTGTGTCAACTGCTGGCACAGCTGTAGCCACTGATGAAGGAAGGGTGAGTTGTGATAGAAGCCAGCTTCTCCTTCCTGGAGGTGGTGCAAGAAATGCTATTAGTTCCTTCTGACACTGCCAGCACTGTTTACCTAACTTCCACAACTCAGTAGGAGTTTAAGCACAATAAGAGGTATGTTCAGGGGTGACTCACGCCTGTAATCCCAGCCCTTTGGGAGACCGAGGTGGGCAGATCACCTGAAGTCAGGAGTTCAAGACCAGCCTGGACAACGTGGTGAAACCCCGTCTCGAGTAAAAATACAAAAATGAGCTAGGCATGGTGGGAGGCACCTGTAATCCCAGCTACTTGGGAGGCTGAGGCAGGAGAATCACTTGAACCTGGGAGGCAGATGTTGCAGTGAGCCGAGATTGCACCACTGCACCCCAGCCTGGGTGACGAGCAAAACTCTGTCACACACACAAAAAAAAGGGTGTGTCCCACCACTTTGGTGGGGGAGAGGGCGTCCCTGGGTTCTCCACTGGGGTCCCATCAGCTGCTTATGTTCTACCTTCTGACTGATTACAGAGTGAGTCCATAGTGATGTAGGAGCCTTCTCCCTCTCAGCATCAGACCGAATGGGGGTCTCCGGCCAAGAGGACAGGCTCAAGGTCGAGTTGACAGCTGTTTCCAAGTCCTGCTTCAGGCTGTTTGTCTGAGCCTCCAAGTGCCCTGTTTGCACCTGAAGATCCCCCACCCCCAGGTCTTGCTTCAAGCTGTGCACTTGGGCCCCCAGACATGGGGCTTGTACCGGGAGGTCCCTTATCTGTGGGACTGAGTATATACTTCCCTCAGTGCAGTCAGAAACGCTCATCTGATTCTGCCGATGAAGGTGCATTCCTTCTTGGTGCAACATGCTTCCAGCTGCTTACTGCTTTCTCCACACTCGAGGGAGACCTGTCCACTGCCTCCCTCATTTCTAATGGGGCTTATCCAAGCAGCACCTCTGCCACCGGGTGCCACAGCCCATGCTGTGGCCACATAGCTGACCTGGGAGCCCTCAGGGACTGAACACCCACTCACCTCATCCCGCTGAAGTCGACAAATGTCAGGTCCATGACGATGCCAAATGTCACACTCAGGGGGCTATAGGCAGGTGAAAACAATTTTATTCAGCAGCAACTTCCATTAACAGCTTTCTCACACTATCTCTTTATGCTGCCCAACCTGTCTCAGCTGCTTGAGCCAGTGGCTCCCACATACAGCTGTGTGGCTCGCTCTCCCCTGATTTACGGTCAGCAGCTTAACTCTTTCTGTCTCTGGGCACTAGTGGGCCAACCTGTCTACTGGCTCCCTCCTGTCCATCTCTAAACAGACAGCTGACTCTCTCTCTCTCTCTCTCTCTCTCTCTGTTTGGATGGAAGTGTGCCTATCATGTGAAGCCATGTTGAGCCAAGCTAAGCCCCAAGAGCCCCTCTACAGTATTAGTAGGGCAATTATACCTTTTACAGGCAATAGTGGCTCAGAGCCAAGTATCAACTTACACAAACAGGTTATATAACAAGTGGAGATGTGCACCGGAGCACCAAACTCACTGAGTCAAGCAGGCCGGGATATCCACCTTGGCCAATTTGTTGACCAAAGCACATCCATGTAGCTATATCCTTCTTCACAGGGCAGCAGAACAGAGTGAGTGCAAGCAGAGGAAATGCCAAATGCTTATAAAATCATCGGATCTCATGAGACTCACTCACTATCATGAGAGGCATGGGAGAAACCGCCCCTTGAACCAATTACCTCCACCTGGTCCCACCTTTAACACATAGGGATTATGGGGATTACAATTCAAGATGAGATTTTAGGTGGGCGTACAACCAAACCATATTACAATGCAAGCAAGAAGACAGTATGGCAAATATCTTTAAAATACTAAAAGGGGGTGAAAAAAGCTGTCTATCTAGAATTCAAGAGAAATTATCTTTGAAAGATGAGAACAAAATAAAGAATTTTTCCAGATAGTCAAAAACTGAATTAATCACCAGCAGATTTACAAGATAATATGAATAGTAGTTAAAGAAATTTTTTTAGGAGAAAGAAAATACCAGATGGAAATACTGACCTATCCAAAGAAATGAAGAGCACCAGAAATGGTAACCACATAGGTAAACATATCAGGCTTTTTAAAAATTATTATTCAAACACTAAGGGATATTGAAATTCTGAAATGAAATATGTTCAAGCTATATACCTGCTACCTAATTTTGCCCCATGGAATCCAGAGGCTACAACCTTCCCAAGAGTTTGAGAAATACATTAGTGAGAGGAATTTCCAGCATTCTTTAAGTCTTCTATACTAGATCTCCTTTGCATCCCAGAAATTACAGTGGGAAATTCTGTCATTGGAAGGCATCTTTGGCTGGGTGAGGTGGCTCATGCCTGTAATCTCAGCACTTTGGGAGGCTGAGGCAGGCTGATTGCTTGAGCTCAGGAATTCCAGACTGGCCTGGGCAACATGCCAAAACCCTGTCTCTACATAAAAATAAAAACAAAAATAAAAAATAGCCAGATGCATAGTTGGAATACATATGCTCAATAACTTGTAGACTACAAATATTGTTTTCCTAATCAGTTTATTTTCCTGGTAGAGAAGGACAATGGAAACCCTTAGAACTTCCTTTACTTACCAAGAGTAAACCAAAAGCAATATTACTTTCTTGGAGAAATTGCATAGATTAATGTAACCATCACTTATGATGTCTACAGCATATTCATTCAACTCACCTGCTTGGCCAATGCAGAAAAGAAACGGTCATGAAAATGATATTGGTTTAACTTAAAGAAAGCCTTACTCCAATTGATAGGACCAATCAGCACATCCCTTTCTACCTGCAATGCAATAGCTATTGATTCAGAAAATATTTTTCTCTTAACCTGTTAATAAGATACAGTAAGAGTACAATAAGATACAATAAGAGTACAATAAAATACAATAAGAAAGAGTTTCTTTTCACCTGGCCTGGTTATTAGCACATCTTTTCTGTTCTACTTAGCGTTATATCAATTCTCTAACCATCTGTCTTAAACTACCTGTAGGGTAGTTCACCTCTTCGTTCCAAAGAATATTATAGCCCTATGGCATGGCTAGGGCAGAGAGAAATCCAGGGGGATAGTTGTGTAAGGAGAGCTATGATGATCTTCAAGGGCCAGACAATGCAACTTCTGGAACCAAGAACTTTGAGGATGTTAAGAATGTTGATCCATAGCTTAAAAACAATGGAAACTCTTTAACGAATTTGAAAGCTTCAGGGATAGGTAAAATTGTGTGCGCATGGGGAGGGGTGGTGACTTTTTTTGTTATTTCAATAACAGGGAGGAATTTATTCTATCAAGTAGAACAAAATGAAATTTGCATTTTGAAGATATCACTCTCTGTGTGATGTCAAAAATGAATTCAAATGGGAGGCACAAAAATTGAAGGTAAATCAATTAAAAAACTAGAGATGGTGGTAGCTTGGAATATGCTGGCAAAAGATATGGAAAGTATGAATGGTTAAAGAGGTATTTAGAACAAAAAATAGATGGCTCTCAAAGATGGACTAGATGTTGGAGAATGGAAAGCATGAGATATCGTGGATGGACGTGAGATTTGTAAATTAGGTATGGACGCATGATGGTGCTATTCAATGAGACTAGAAACATTGGCAGGAACCAATAAGTTTGGAGGGAGTGTAAGAATTAAAGAAAGAGGAAAGAAATATGAAAGGTGGCTTGACAGTTAAGGACAGGTTTATTTTAGAGAAAACAAACAAGAGAAGGGCTTCTGGCTGAGTTAAGTTAGAGTCCACTTTCTTATAGACTGAGTTTTTAAGGATTTAGGGTAGAAGAGTTTATCAGAGGCTTGGACTGCTCCTGTGTTTCTTTGTTGTGCTTATCTGGGAGGGAGAGCTTTGCATGTTTCCATATGTCTTCCTGCAGCTGCAGGCAACCCCCACCCAGGTCTGCTTTTAGCTTCTGTATCTTAATGTACCTGAAGGGAAAGGAATGTGGTTATTAAGGCCCGCTGTTTTACTGGGGCCCATTGTATGAGGGTGAAGTTTGGCAGTCACACAACAGACTTCCCCACCACTTCCCTCTGTGTCCCAGCTGTCTTACCTGTGTTTTACTGTCTGCTCTTTCTGGCTGCTTGTAGTTAGAAAAGAAGTGATTTCCGTGAAATGCATGAGGCTAGAAAGGGATCTGGAACTTAAAGTGTGGTGTTTGTCCAAGATGATGGTGCTCCTGCTCTGTAAGGGAGGACTGTGAGTTTGGTGTTTGATATATTGATATTAAAGTATCCACATGGAGAGGCCAAATAAGACATACAGGGTCTTAGGCTTAGAAGACAGGTATGAGCTCAATTTAGAATTTTTCAGGTCATATACATATATATGGTAATAGATATATTTGTCTGTGGAAATATAATAGAATGTGAAAAAAGCCCAGGATTCAGCCTTGAGAAACTCCAACATTTAATCACCAGGGAGAGGAGGATAAATCTGGAAAAAAAGATGCATATATATAGAGAGAGGAAGAATGATGAGAGAGCTAAGCAGAAAACCAGTAGATAATGATATTCGGGGAAGACAGCAGAACAAATTGTTTCAAGAAGAAAAGAATGGTTAATGTCAAATTCTACTGAGAACTGAAAAGTGTCCATTGGCTTTGGCAATATGAAGGTGATTGTTAACGAGAGAGACAGAGGCTAAATCAAAGTAGGTTGAACATTAGTAGAAGGTGTTGAAAAGAACAGGCCATCTGTAACTCTTTCAAGACATTAAGAAATTTGGCTCTGAAAGTGAGAAGAAAGGGTTAGCTAGAACAGAGTCTAAGGAGAAGAAGTTGTGGGAAGAAAGCCTTTTGAGACATTTTTTAGCTCTTTTAAATGTCAGTAGGAATAATCCAATTTTAGAATGCAGTTCAAAATACAGGCACGGGTGGAATTGTTTGATAGCTAAATGGTTCTGAAAAATCAGGTAAGAGTAGAATCCAAGACCTCATGTGAAAGAACTGACCTTCGGTAAGAGAAGAGATAGGATGGAAGAAAGAAAAGAATGCAGATGGAAGTTCCTGGAGTTGGTAGCAGGAAATTGGGAGACTAGATCTCCGATGGTTTCTCAGTGAAGAAGGAGGTGAGAAGGCAGGCAGAAAAGGGTCATTTATGGTTGGAAGGGTGAGGAGTATAAAGAAGGTACAAAGTAATCATTGATAAAGTGAATTAAAAACAGGAAAACAATGGTAAGGTTGCCACACAAGGTTGAGAGTCTATTTGAAATTGGTTATCCTGAATTTAACCACCAGCATAACCTTCCATGTTACTCTATCTCTATGCTCAGGTAAAGAAGCAGAAAGTGACATTGACTGAGGTTTGGGATTTTCTAAACACTTGCAATAAGGAAACAGCCAAAGTATCTTGTTATTGGCAAGATGAACTTGTGGTATAGACTCTAGACTGACTAACGAAGGAACTGAAGAAAGAGTGGGCAAGTAGATTAGCATAGGGAAAAGAGGACAGAAAGTCCTAATGAGGTCAAACAAAGGTCAGATAGTTCGGCCTTTGAATAGGTAAGCTGAATGCAGAGTAGGTTGTATACAGCAGGATGTCTGAATTAGTGATTTTGGAAGTGATGCCATATCAGGACATGACAAAGTTTAGGGTGTTATCAGGGAGTTATTTTGTTGGAAGTATCTACTTGAAATCATGCTAAATTTGAAGCTCACTCTCTAAGATCAGGATAATTACAGTTATAATTTTTAACCCTGGCATTGGCATTTATGCTATCAAAAATAAATAAATCCAATAGGGATAAATTTGCATATTCAATCTCTAAATTCATTCCCACAAATTGCATTTACATGTCTTCAACTGATAGCAACTGTAACAATTTATATTTAGGGTTGCCTACTTCCTCTTGATGACATTAAAATCTTTTACCCATTTACCAAAATTTCCTAAAACTGTGGTTCATAACCTTGGTTGGTCATCAGAATCACTGGGGAACTTTTAAAATTCATAAATTCTCAGCCTGTTCTGATTCAGTGAACGGTGAACGTGATTCAGTAGTTCCCAGGTGGGGCATGAGAATCTGTATATTTAAAAAAAGCTTCCGAGGTGATTCTGACAATTGGTCAGGGATGACAACAATTGCCCTCAGAGATAGGTAAGTATTCCTTAGTTGATCTGCCACTGACTTCTCAATTCCTCAATACAAATTTCTGGAGCTACACATCCCAAAGGAACCAGCTTCAGTGCTGGAAGAAGAAACCACAAACTCTAAACTAATGGAGCCAAAATTTACAGTTTTAGGCTAATTTATGAATTTTGAATAATTTTAAAATATTAAGACAATTGTATTATTTTACCACTTGGTTTTCTTTTAAAAGGAGCTACCTATTACATGATTTCTGTTTTATAAGAGTAACGCTTAGATGATAATTTTATTGCAAAGCTATTATAGTTGTGTGATAGACTTCACTTTAAAAATGGTATAATTATGTATGATGCCAATTGCCAAGTTTTCTTATTTTTTTTAATCTCTGTTCCTATATCTGAGTTTTGGAAATGGAAAAAAAAGAGAGAGAACTTGGGAAGCTATTGTAGAATAGAAGTGATGATGGTGAAAACAACAAAAATATCAGAATGGACCCAAAAAAGATAAAAAAGTTGAAAGTGGTTTATAAGATAGGATAGAAAAAAGTTGGGATCAGGATAATAACTTCACATTTCTATAGGAGTTTGACAACTAACTTTCTATTAATCGTATCTTTAAGTGCCACAAAGTAGAAGGCTTTTCAATTTTGGTTTAAAGACAATATATTTAGTCTTATTTCAAATTATATGATTATTCCTAATATTAGCTTATTCTTTAACCAAAAAATAGAGACTTAAAACCAACTTTCAAATTTGCAGTTGTAACAAACATACTTTAACCTAAAAGAAGAATCGAAAGGCAAGTGCAATGTACCTTGGTTCCTATTTCCTATGAGAACTCTTATGAGAGTTTAAGACAAAACCCATGGGGAAAGGGAGGAAGTGAATTCAATTATGTAACACAGACGAACCAGATAATAGCTAGATTAAAATAGTTATAAAATTCAACAACTCTAGGTGAAGGAAATTAAACCCTTTTAAAGTCCATTTGTTTAGAAATATAGTTCAACTACAAAAACAGTACTGGAACCTATGCGCTATCTATAAATGTGTGCTTTCATTTTGCTTTTACTTTAATCTCGCAAAATAATTATTCCTAGCAATTGATAGTTTCCCCCAAAAAGAAGCCTGACTTTGGCCTTCTCACTGACCTGGACAAATTTTTGATGGTATGTGCGTGTTAAATTTGTGATTGAGGTGAGGTGGGGATGAATAGCCGGAGCTGGTTAAAAGGATAAGCATCCAAAATAATATTGACCTAGGAAAGCTTTACGTCAAATCTACCATATTTGTTAATATAAGTCCTGTTGCATTATTAATTTTATAAAAACCTTCAAATGTTCAAATGCATAAATTCAATATGGATATCAAGATGGCTTAAGAACAGCACATGTGAAAACAACTTCACAATGTAGTTAACAAAATATGAGTCAATAATGTGAGAGAACTGTCTAAATCATTTCTGTCATCTTGGACCACATTATTACAAGCCTAGTGTTCAGGAAAAAAAGACATGATAATCTCATACTTTTCTTTGCTGATTACACTGTACAATGTTGAGGTCAGCTCTGCCCCCAACACTTTAGAAGGAGAGTGATCAAAATATGTTGTATCCAACAAGTGATGAAAATGGTACAGGAACTTGAGTCCATAATATAATTAATGAAAGGAGTAAAATGCTTGGCCTATAGAAGGATATGATAGCTGGTGTCAGACATAGGAAGCAGCAAAAGGCAGGATTCAGTAAGGCTAGTGGTTGAAAACAGCAGGTGGGCAAATTTCGTCTCCATGCCAAAACAGGTAAGGAGAGAATGCCTTAACAAATTTCAAGTCAAGAGGGCGACTAATAAAGCTCTTTGCAGGTAATGTTAAAACAGAGTGTATTGGTCTCAAAAATAAAATAAAAGAGAGTGTATTGCATAAAGCACAAGAATTAAATGTTCAGAGGCCCCCAAATTTTTCAAATATGGGTGCCAAGCTCACCACATCAAAATGACCACCCGGGAAATCATCAAAATCATCACATTCTAGATTCTTTATCTGGAGCTTCTAAGTGATTTGACCTGGGTTCAGACACAGAATCTATCTTTAACATGTTCCTGGGTGATTGTCATGACCAGTCATGTTCAGAAATCACTGAATCATATTGTAGTGAAAATTCTATTCCAATCTAAATCCTGTAATTCTAAATGCTTATGAACGATTATGCTATTGGCCAAATGGCCTAAGAAGATATTCAGTGAGGTCAAGATTTGATTTATATTTATTTTGTCATACTTACTTTATAAGAATATCCCAAAAATATCACCTGAAAGAGAATTTTGAAGCATAACGAAACAAGAACAAACACTAGTTTGTTTATTGTCTAGTTATTTCACTAGATTGACTAAGAACGCTGACATTTGTCAGAAGTAATGGAAGTCCCAGGGTCAAATCTAATACCCCTTTACTATCCTGCAAAAAGCACCGGTCTTTCTTGGTTTGATTAGAGGGATTTTCCAAAAAGGAGAAAAGGATCTTTTGTCCAAATACCCAGCTGTACTGTCTGATGAGCACTCATTTAAAAAACATATTAGAAAGAACATTGCATATGATTAAAAGTTTCACAAAGCACAAAAGTCTTCAGTCAGCATGAATATTAGCCAGTAACACTCAAGAATTGTTTCTGTGATATCCATGATCTATTCTGGATTCTTCTTTCACTGTGTATACTCAAACATGTGGCACTGGATTTTGGAGAGTAATTTGTCTCCTTCAAGCAAGGATTGCTGACTTAAAAAAGCAGGACAAGGCAGAGTTTCTACAGATGAGGCTGTAGGCCCGTTTTCAATAAATGAATCTTGAAAGTGCTAAGGAAGAGACTTTTAAAAATCATAAGACGCAAGAGCTGAAACAGCCCTTAAGGATTTTAGAGTTCAACCGCTCCTTTTATAAATTAGGAAATGAAGTCCAGAGAAGGAATGAGAATTGACCAAAGTCCTTCCCTTAGTGATGGAATCGTGACTAGAATTTGAGCCTCCATTCTCAGGCAAGCAGTAGAAGTAATTCCAAAAGTATTGACCTCGATGCCACTCTCAGGAAAGGTAACCCCATCAAAGTGAAGGGAGGCAGTGGTGATGGGAAATGTATTAACAATTCATTTAGCCTGTGCTGACAGTGAGAACTGGATGGCAATTTGCTCTTCATGTAGAAAATATGTGCTTGGGATGACAGTGGTAGAGAATCAATGATTGCGGTAATTCAAGAGCAAAGCACTGGAGAAAGAAAATATAAGAACTAAAGGCTAAATTCAGGTTTTGGAGATAAAAATTAACCTGGGATATCTAGATTAGTATTTCCTGAGATGCTGTTTATATCATAAATAGGACATAAGAACTAGAAAAAGAAAAAGAAACAGCATAAAAAGAAGACAATATTGCAAAGAAAGAGATTTAGAT
This sequence comes from Cacajao melanocephalus, assembly GCA_963573385.1. NCBI lineage: Eukaryota > Metazoa > Chordata > Mammalia > Primates > Pitheciidae > Cacajao > Cacajao melanocephalus. Next base: position 16,038 of record CAUYLG010046052.1, on the reverse strand, counting down.
GCATAGAACATGCTGTGGATTTAGGAGAAACTGCAGAGGAAAAGATAACACCTAGATAAAAATCAATGGCTTCCCCTCTAACACCACCTTGGTATCACACTATTGGCACTAAAATAATTTAAAGTCATAGAAGAATTTTTAAGTTAGGATAAGTGTTAGAAGAGTCCTCGTGTCCAGGAGGAAATATTATGGTGCACACAAGAAGGGAATTGGGACTTTGGTCCATCTATCAAATTGGAAAAGAACCAGGTATTGCAAAATAAGACTTTATGAAAATAATATAAAGCTAAAATTTAACTAGTTGTCATTCAATTTTTTCGAATAGGAGTCTGGAGTCATAATTAAGCTGGGTAAATGATAAAGTAAATTTTGTTCAGTAGAATATTATGTGATTATTGAAGTGACACATATGGAGATTTTGGAAATACATTGAAGAAAATGTCTGACCTAATATAAGTGAAAAAAGAGCATGCATCACAGGGTGATAAATAGTTGATATGGAAAAATTTTAAATGATAAAGTGACAAAATGTAAGTTATTATAATTATAGAAAAATTATTTTTGAATTTGGATAAAGGTTAAGAATCAAATAATAAAGATTATGGTCACAGAATACATGTAGCTGTTGTTTTAAGAAGAGTGGTTTATGGGCCTAAATTTTTATAAAGTGGTTCAAATAATGGGCATTTAAAAATATAGTTAAATCAGATTCTTGGCTAAAATTGAGAGCCTATATATAAAATGTAAACTTCAAGGGCTTGGTAGAAGGAGCTTAATGAATAAAATATGACTTTACCATAAAATCTTCAGAAAGAATGGTTGTTTATGAATAGTAATACGTAGGAAAAACATACACCATAATTGTGTAATGGGCTTATTGAAAGTGACGAAACTGTGGAATTTTTTAAGGGAAACTTCTTTAAAGTATAGAAAAAAGATTAGGGAGCACTTGACTGGGAAAACAAAGTAGATTCCCAAACTCCAAATTAGTTTGGAAAGGCTGAGAAAAGTGACAAGATGTAGAATATGGGTTTTGTATGAGATAAATGGCAACTTCCAAAATCAGGTGATCAGAACCACAAGGAAAGAAATTCATGCATGTGCATGCTCAGTTTTGCAGAGAGAAGTCTTCCTTCCTTGTCTTCTCAGAATCCTATCACAGCAAGTGCTCAGACAGAAGTTTTTGAATAGGGAGTCCTTTCCCCATTGCTTGTTTTTGTCAGCTTTGTTAAAGATCAGATAGTTGTAAATGTGTGGCCTTATTTCTGGGCTCTCTATTCTGTTCCATTGGTTCATGTGTCTATTTTTGTACCAATACCATGCTGTTTTGGTTACTGTGTTTCTGTAGTATAGTTTGAAGTCACATAATATGATGACTCCAGCTTTATTATTTTTGCTTAGGGTTGCTTGGTGCTGGGATAACTGGCTAGCCATATGCAGAAGAAGATTGAAACTGGACCCCTTTCTTACATCTTACACAAAAATTAACTCCGGGTGGATTAAAGACTTAAGTGTAAAACCCAAAACTATAAAAACCCTGGAAGATAACCTAGGCAATACCATTCTGGACACAGGAATGGGCAAAGATGTCAAGACAAAGATGCTGAAACAATTGCAACAAAAGCAAAAACTGACAAATGGGATTTAATTAAACTAAAGAGCTTCTGCACAGCAAAATAAACTATCAGCAAAGTGAACAGACAAAATGGGGGAAAATTTTTGCAAACCGTGCATCTGATAAATGCAAATTAATATTCAGAATGTATAAGGAACTTAAAATTTACAAAAAGAAAGACAACTCCATTAAAAAGTGGGCAAAGGACATGAACAGACACTTTGCAAAAGAAGGCATACATGCAGCTAACAATCATATGCAAAAAAGCTCAACATCACTGATCATTAGAGAAATGAGAATCAAAACCACAATGAGATACCATCTCACGCCAGTCAAAATGGCAATTATTAAAAGTCAAAAAACAACAGATGTTGGCAGGATGGCAGAGGGAAAAAAAACACTTTTACACTGTTGATGGGAGTGTAAATTGGTTCAACTATTATGGAAGACAGTGTGGCAATTCCTTGAAGACCTGAAAACAGAACTACCCTTCAATCCAGCAATCTTATTACTGGGTATTTACCCAAAGGAATATAAATCATTCTGCCATAAAGACACATGCACATGAATGTTCATTGCAGCACTGTTCATAATAGAAAAGGCATGGAATCAACCTAAATGTCCATCAATCGTAGACTAAATAAAGAAAATGTGGCACATATATACTATGGAATACTATACACTCATAAAAAAGAACAAGATCATGTTCTTTGCAGAAACATGAATGGAGCTGGAGTCCATTGTCCTTAGCAAACTAATGCAGGAACAGAAAGCCAAATACTGCATGTTCTCACTTGTAAGTGGTAGCTAAACAATGAGAACGCATGGACACATAGAGAGCAACAACACATACTACTAGACCTATTGAAGTGTGGAGGGTAGGAGGAGGGAGAGGATCATGAAAAATAACTAATGGGTACTAGGCTTAATATCTGGGTGATAAAATAATCTGTACAACAAACCCCCATGACACAAGTTTATCTATATAACAAACCTGCGCATGAACCCATAAACTTAAAATAAAAGTTAAATTAAAAAAAAAACCACAGATGTTTTTGGGTTGTCTTGATCCCACTACAAAAACCCTATGCAGTTTAAACATGACTAAGGACACTTTCCTTTTTAATAATGCTTCTTTAAGTCACAGACATCTCAACGTTCCAAGTTTCTAAATTACCCTCTACAAGCATCTTTCATTAGCTCTTATCTTGCTTTGGGCTGTCCCAGAGGCAGATTTGAGTGCAAGTAGTCTATAGGGAACGTGATGCCAGGAAGTACTGGTAGGGGCATGCAAAAGTGAGACAGGGAAAAGAAAGAAACTGACAAAGTGTGCGTGATCAGACTAGTTACACCACTGAACACAACTGCTGGCATTCAACCTTACTGGGGACCTCTGAGGGACAGTAAAGAATCCACCTCAAATTTATTGCAAAGGAGCAGCAGAGAAGTGGGAGTATTTGCCACCAACTTCCCATTTGTCATTAGTTGAGAACTGCTTATGGGAGCATGATACTCCAGAAGTTCTGACTTGTCCTGTACTGGCCCGACATGCTCCCATGGTGAGGCAGAGGGTCCCAGAGTTTGCCATAAACAGCCTTAGGTGGGTGCGTAGAGGTGAATGCCAAGGAGTCTTTATAGCTATCTATAGCATCTTCACTACAGTTCCTTTCACAGAGACCAAAGGATATGTGCCAAGACACAGTCTCTGTGCTTCTGTTTTTCTCTCTGTGCATTCAAGAGAAGTCAATGTATTACCCATCACTTCATTTAGCTTCTCTGTGCTGAAAATTTTTAGTCTATATCTCATATTCTGTTTTCTCCCCCGAACTGTTTTCACATTCCTGGCTGTCAACAGCATAAGTCCACTTGGATATCTCAATGTCAACCTCTAAAATCCCAATCCTTTCTCATTGTTATAGGAAAATTTCCACCATTCCACAAATATATGTTGAGCCCTAACTAGTATGCCAGGCATTGCCAAGGTAGTAGGGATATGCCAATCAATAAACTAGATTTGCCTTCACAGATTTTAACATATGAAGGCAAATGCAGAAATACAGGCAAATAAGTAGGTAATTCTAGAGCAAAAAGCCATGGGATGTGAGACAGGCCAAAGTGCTATGGGAGACAGTGAAAGGGCCTATGACCTGTATATGAGGATTCAGGAAAGCTTCTTGAAAGAAGTGAGGCCCACAGTTCACAACTGCAAATATGTGGAACCAATCTGAGTGACCTTTGACTAATGAATGAATAAGACAATGTAGTATGTATACACCATAAAATACTACTCGGCCATTGAAAGGAAAGAAATAACGTCTTTTGCAGCAACTTGGATGGAGCTGGAGGCCATTATTCTAAGTGAAATAACAAAGGAGGGGAAAACCAAAAAACATATGTTCCCACTTATAAGTGGGATCTAAGCTATGAGTATGCAAAGGCATACAGAGTAATATAATGAACTTTGGAGACTCAGAAGGGGGAAAGTGGAAAGGGGACCAGGGATGAAAAACTACACATTAGATAAATATATGCTACTTAGGTGACAGGTGCACTAAAATCTCAGAATTCACCACTATATAATTCATCCATGTAACAAAAAAACACTTGACTGCTTGTACCCCAAAAGCTACTGAACTTTTTTAAAAAAGAAGGCCCAGAGTGAGACCAAAAGGATAAACAGAAACTAATGATCTTTATCAAGGTTATCTTCCCAAGACTTAGCACAGGGCCCAGAGCAGACTAAGTTCTCAAGTAATGTTTGACAAATGCATGAATGAGGAAAAAACATTTTGGATAGAGAAAAAAATAGATGGGAGACTCAAAATTTTGAAAGGAAGCATTTTGCATTTTGGCAAATAGAAGCACTTTTTTTCTCCCTCTGTCGCCCAAGCTGGAGTGCAATGGTGCAATATTGGCTGACTGCATCCTCCGCCTCCTGGGTTCAAGCAATTCTCCCGCCTCAGCCTCCCGAGTAGCTGGGACCACGGGCGCCAGCCATGATGGCTGGCTAATTTTTGTTTTTTTAGTAGAGACAGAGTTTCGCTATGTTGGCCAGGATGGTCTTGAACTCCTGACCTCAAGTGATCTGGCCACCTCGGCCTCCCAAAGTGCCAGGATTACAGGCATGGGCTAATGTGCCTGGCCTTAGAGCACTCTTGTATGGATAGGAAATGGATGACTCTCTTCATCTGGACTGAATAATGCAGTAGAGGAGAAATATCCAGTCCGATAGATAGAAATGCGACTGCATATTTGTAGCATCCACCGTGCACTCCCTTCTAACTCCAATAACATTTCAATCAGTTAAGTAGTAAAAGCACTAATCTAGCCTTGGGGAGTAGAGAAGGATCCCCAGGCAATGTGAGATCCAAATTGAGACCTGATGAATTCAGAATCTGTCCAAAAGAGCAGTGGTGATGGTAGTAGCAGAAAAGGAGGCAGGGGAATATCCCAGGCAAGGAAACAACTCATTCAAGGATGAAAGCTCGGAGACTTGGCAAGTCCAGGTGACAATGCAAGAAATTCAGTACTTCGTCAGGAAAGATGAGGGAAGCTGAAGGATCCTGATCATTAGTTTTACAGGTCATGTTAAGATATTTGGGGTACATGGAATGATGAGACTGGGTAGAAGAAAGGGTAAGATGTTGAGAAAACCAGGCTGGCCAGTCACCCACACAAGATTTCTCAAGGTTAACATATGTGTCTCCATGTTCCAAGCCTCAACCCTGACTTCACAGTTTCAGAAAGTGGTTTCCAGCAGCATAAGGACCATGGATTGTTTTCTAGTGGAGAGATTCACAGAAAGAGAACTCCCAAGCAACCGTTTTCATAAACTGTATGGCTTTTCCACTGACCAGTACGTTCATGTCTCCTACATGGAGCCTCTCCTCTCTTTTCCTAACCAGCGTCTAGACATCAGAAGAGTACTTCTCAAGTTGGAATCAAAGAAAAGATACAAGGAAAGTATATTGAGTACATTCATAGAAAGGATACTAATACATAGCCACTGATCTCACCAGCAAAACCCCAGGTTATACCAGGGCCCAGATCAGTGGCCGAGCATTAGAATCATGAAGGAAGCTTACAAAAATAAACTGAGGCTGACTCTCAGACATTTTGATCTATCAGGTTGGTGGGAAAGTAATTGCAGTTTATGCAGTTACTTTTAATTAAAACCTCAATTACTTTTGCACCAACCTGGTAATTGGTCTCAGTGGGGAATTGGTAACTTTAAAAAGCTCCCCAAGTGATTCTAATGTGCAGTCAGGGTTAAGAGTCACAGCCTTGCATGACATTGGCTAAAATCTCTCTCAACAGACTTTCCTTGTATCTTTTCTTTGATTCCAATTTGAGAAGTACTCTTCTGATGTCTAGACACTGGTTAGGAAAAGAGAGGAGAGGCTCCATGTAGGAGACATGAACATACTAGTCACTGGAAAAGCCATACAGTTTATAAAAACAATTACTTGGGAGTTCTGTTTCTGTGAATCTCTCCAGCAGAAAACAATCCATGGTCCTTATGCTGATGGAAACCACTTTCTGAAACTGTGAAGTCAGGGATGAGGCTTGGAACATGGAGACACATACATTAACCTTGAGAAATCTTGTGTGGGTGACTAGCCAGCCAGGATAAACAATGCCAGCTTTTTTGTCTCTGGCCCCAGGTTTTCTAGTTTCTGTTGCAAACCACCTCTATTCTATTGAAACTTATTTTTTTATAAAATATTTCAAATATACAGGAAAATCCGAAGAACAATGACCGACTATAAGCCCAATACAAAATTTAGCCATGTCTCACCGTTTTGGACATTTGTTTTGAATTTTTAAAATAAAATAACAGCTATAAAGCCCCTTGTCCAATCCAAGTTCCCTCCTTCTACACTTAGAGGTAAGCATTTATCCTTTCTATGAATGTTTTATCCCTTTACCAAAAACAGATACATTTTAAAACAAATGTATTTTGTTAAAAAATATGTTTGCAAAACAGTACTGCTTTGTATAGTTGTGCTTTTTATATAAATGGCACCATCCTTTATGTATCCTCCAATTTGCCATCTTTGCTTCAGCATGCCTTTGAGCTCCATGTTAATACATGTAGCTTTAATTCTATTATTTTCACTGATGTATAAATCATTAAAAATTGTATAAATGCTTGAATTTCTCTTGAGTGTGTATAGAAGTATAATTGGGTCAATACAGATATACATCTTTAACTTTACTAGATATGAACAAATTATTTTCCAAAGTAGTTCTAATTTTATGAAACTCCTTGGTAATTCTCAAAATTCTACAAGACTTTCCCTTCTACAATATGTGAATGCTGGCAGAAATCATTTATAAAGCAGCATATATAGACGCAATACTGAGATGAGGAAGGGACTGAAAGTAAGTTAGCCATTAAAGAAGATGCTATGCTAGGACAAATGGTGTAATATGCTATTGCATGTTGAAACTGGAAACTGTCTTTCAACTCAGAGGAAGCATCCTTATTTTTTGAAACAGATTTCCGCAAAGAGAAGTGGAAGAATTATGATGAAATTTACTGACAATTTAATGAATTTTCAACAGTTTAAAATTAAACTGAAATGAGAGAGTGATATGATATGAGAGTAAATAATAATGAAGTAGAAGAGAGAAATAAACAAACAACAACAATAAAATATTTTACTGACCCTGAAGTAGAGCTGCTTTGTGTGATTATGCCCTTTTGCTTTGCCCAAAAGCTAAAGTAGAGACTGAAGTCCAATACAAATTAGGTTTCCCAGTACTGGGCTCTTTCTGCCTGGAGTGGGAGCCCTGTTCTAGAAGTTATTGCAAGGTGCTACAAAGTACATCGACACATTTTCGTAACTGCTATTAAGCTTTCAAAACCACCAGACAAAGAAATAGCAATAGGTTGTAAATTTCCTAGAAAAAAACTGCATGTCTAACTACTTCGAGCAAATCCACATTTTATTACTTATACTACTTCTTATACAAAATACTTTGGAGAAATAAAATTGTCAGGATATATGATAGACAATATACTGGGGAATTATTACCTGTAATTTAGGATGGCTGAAAACATTCACTGTGTTAAAAGGGAGATACTTACTAATAGAAGTAGTTAATATCTTTAGATACAATGGTTTCTTATTATTTTCATATTTTCATGCATTATTTATCTTTGACACGTGAACTGTTTAACACGAAGGAAGAAAGATTTTATTTCCTTTGATTGGCTATATACTGGCAGTGGAACACAAAATGACTATTAATTACCATTTTAAATTATATGTTATCTGGCAAGAATTTATAGACTTTATGGGAGGTTAACAGTTGGGGAATGAAGCTGATTTTGTGTATCTTTGCTCCCTATTAGCTGGAATTAAAAGCGAGATTGAATGTGCATAAATGTATTTCAGTATATTGACTCACTATTGTCTTGTGACTGTAAGTCACAGACCTTTCTGAACTTTGACCTTTTCATATGTTTGCTATATTTCCAAATATTAGCTGTTATTGTTCTACTTCTACCATATATATGGTATTTTTATATAAATGGCGTGCGCGCGCACGCGCGCGCACACACACACACACACACAGAGAAATCGAAATCACAAATTGTTTTGTGTTACCAATGATCTAGAAAGTTTGCAAGGGGATCTTTACTGTTAGTAAAACAAAAGTTTTATTAGGTATATTGTTGTGTTGTTTCTATTGCTTTTAGGTTTAGAGAATTTTTTTTAATCTTCAAATCATGTAATCCAAAGTGAACATACTCATTTGGAGCCTTTCTCAATGTGTTTAACTTGTTTTAATAAGTTTATCAACTTTCAATGTATATTGTTACTCCTGTAACAAACAAACTGTATTTTTAGCTTGGTTAGTTGTGTTATTTGTCACATATTAATGAGTAACTTTACAGCTTATTAATTTTGAAGAAATTCAAAAGTACTTCACTTGATTACACTATCTTATTTCCAGTATTGAGAATAATTACTTCTAATGCCTCTTAATTCCCAAATTGAACTCCAACATATGAAAATCATTTTGCTTCCTGTCAGAATACCAAATACTCTTGTGCTTTAAAAATGCCTTTTCAAGTTCCCACTTTGGACTGGACATGATGGCATGAGTTTGAGGCCAGTCTGAACAATGTAGCAAGATCCCATCTCTTAAAAAATTAAATTAATCTAAAAAAGAATAAGATAAAATTTGACCTTGTAAAATTGTAAAATTTCACTTGGTAAACTCGTATGTATATTTCAGTTAACTACCAATTATCTGTACATCTTGGCAGTGTCTTTCCTCAATCTTCACACCTTCAGTAAAAACGTTTTTAAAAACTTGACTGATGATAAATCAGGGAAGGGAAAGTAATTTATTTTTAATAAAATACTATTCTAAGTGTTTCATATTGAGTTTAGTGTCATCACTAAATTAAATTAAATTATATCACTAAAGTAAATTAGTTTATTAAAGTTGTTTTTAAACTGAATTCTAGGTAAAGAAGATCAACTATAGGGCTTCTCCACATGTCAGGGAGAAGTAGAAATAAAGATCATGAGACATGACTAATCCTGTGTCTTCTTGAAGCCAAAGATATTTGTTTAAATGAAGATTTGTATAAACTCCAGGAGAAACAAAAGAGCTATTAAGAAATGGTAGGGAAGTCTGGAAGGAGTGTGAAAGGACACCCTCTTCCACTACTTACTGGCCCTTCACTGTTCTTCAGAATCATGGCCACCTCTGGAAGCAGACATAGGATGCCCAATGACAGCAATCAGTCTCTGTTCTTATAGGGGATTCTGCATCCCCGAAAATTGTGATGGGTCAAGCCTTTGCTTCAGCGCCTCATAAACATAAGGGTGGAAACAGGTAAAATACAGTAAAATATGATATGCAAATCCATGAGTTTGCAGGAAGGCAGGTCCAAATAGCAGGAAAATCTCTTTCTGCTTTGACTGGAAGGAATGAAAACAGAAATGGTGCTAAAATGCCTGCAAAGCATTAAGCAGTTTGGAAAGTCCCTGCAAATGTCCCTGTCCCCCATCCTCCAGACCACCCCACACCATTATCACCACTACAACACTACCAGGTCACATAGATGTTTGACCATTTTTGTAGACTGTTCATTGATTAGCATTATGCGGCAGAAGCATCCTGAGGCAGCTTACTGCTTACTGTAGAGGTGCTGGTTTTCAACAAAGACAGTCAAGTGGTTTGGAAGGGAAAGGAATTATCTTAGCTGGGATCCAGACACTGATTCTACTCATTCTGAAACCACATTAATTCTGCTTTGCAAAAGGGAAAGAACATCCCTTCTTATGTGACTCCTGAATGAACTTCTTTCACTGCTGAGGGCCCAACATCCCACACACCCCAGGCCAGTGCGGAAACCCCCCCAAAGGGAGTAGTTCCTCTTCTGCTTTTTGGATAACTGACCAGATTTTTTTTCCAGGAAATCCCTAGAATTGATTTTGTTTGTTTACATATGACCTTTGTGTTGTATTCAAGATACCCACATTCTAAGTCATATAAGTTTAATTATATTGCAAAACATTGCAACTGTTTTAAAACTCCATGTTAGTGTCATGACAGGAAACTGTAACTGGTTTTTACAATACTTGAATTGGGAAAAATTAAGTCTCATGGAGAGTGAGTCTCTTCTCTTGCAGCCCACCTGCATGGTCTCTACCATCCCGCTACACCTGCTATGTGTTCTTGGCAATACCCCAGGAGGTTCAGGCAATAGCTCATCAACACTGAGAACTGCAACTTGCAGATGTGTTCACCACATTTACACAACGGCAATTACTTTGTGCTGGAGCAAGGATCCTATCCACAACCTATGGTCTAAGGGTAACCTGTGGATAAACAGAATTTTGCTATAAGGCAGGAGGAGAGGACTAGAAAGAGATAGTTTAGGATGGCTTGATATCAATCTCCTTTATAACTTACCAGAAGCTAGGAAGTTCCAAAACTGATCATAGCAACAGACAGTATCTTTGGATAAATCAGACTGGGAAACATTTTGCTAAGGACTTCTGGTTGGTTCATTCTGGTTGCTGTTGACAGTAAACATACCATGTCTTCTTGATCCATCTGCAGTAATAGTCATCATTGCTTTTATTTTATCCTTCTCTTTATTCTTGATTATTCTCACTAGTCATTTGTCAAATTAATTTGATTTTTTAAGAACCCAACTTCGCTCTTATTTTCGATTTCACTGATTTTTCGTTTTAATTTTATTATCTCCTTTCTTCTACTTTCTTAGGATTTTCTTTTCTGATTTCTTAAGACAAGTGCTTTTCAGATTTTCTTTTTTTCGAATAATCTAATATCTCTTTCTAAAACCTGCATTAACTGTATCCCATAAATTTTAATATATTATTTTCTCTGATGGCTCAGTTTGAAAAACACACTGATATATGCTCATTTCTATTATGATTTTTTTTCTGGCCCATGTATAATTTAGACATGTCTATCTTAATTTTGAAACATACAGATTTTTAAAGTATCTATTAATTTCTAGCTCAGTGGCCTTGAGATCAGAGAACATATTCTGCATGACTTCAATCTTTGAAGTTTTTTGAGACTTGCCTTATGACTTAGCTTGCAATCCATTTTTGTACATTAGCTTTCTGTACCTGAAGAAAAGGTGTCTTCTGCATTTATCAGGTACAGTGTTCTTTAAGCTCCCTATGCCTTGCACGTTAATCATGTTGTACAAATTCTCAATTTATTTGCTAATTTTTTCAACTTATTCTATCAATTATCAACAGATAAATTAAAATGTTTGTGAATTTAAATTTGCACTGTAAATTTGTGTGTGTCTTCTTGTACTTCTGTTGAACTTGTCTTAAATGTTTTGAAGATGTGCTATTATATGCAGAAAAACAGAATTATTGTATCATCTGAGTGAATTGTTCTTAAGTTCTATTTGTCACCAATCAATATAATTACACGTATCTTTTACTACTGTTTACATAATATATCTTTTTCCATTATTGATTTTCAAATTTTCAGTATCTTTAGGGTTTTTAATACAGTTTTATTAAACCATAATTCATACACCATACAATTCATCCACTTAAAGTATACAATTCAATGGCTTTTAGTACATTTACAAATATGTTTAGCCACCACCAGAGTCATTTTTAAAACATTTTCATCACCTGAAGATTACTTTTTAGTGTCAACCTCTATCCACTCCCTATTATCCATCCTCCCATTATCCTCCCTCCACTGCTAAGCAATCACTGATCTACTTCCTGTCTCTATAGATTTTCTTGTTGCAGACTCTTACATGAATGGAGTTATATAATGTGTGGACTTTTGTGACTGGATTCCTCCACATAGCATAATGTTTTCATGGATCATCCAAGTTGTAACATATTAATATATTATTCATTTTTATGGTTGTTTCTATTATATGGATGTACCATACTTTGTTTATTCGTCAATCAGTTGATCGACATTTGAGTCATCTCTACCTTTTGGCTGTTATAAATAATGCTGCTATGAACACTTACATACAAGTTTTTGTGCAAACATATGCTTTCATTTCTCTTGGGTATATACCTAGGAGAGGAATTGCTGGGTTTAATAATTTAAGAAACTATCAGATTGCTTTCCAGAGTATCTGCATCATTTGACATTCCCACCAGCAGTGTACGAAGGTTCCTATTTCGCTACATACTCATCAGCATTTTTTATTATCTGATTGTTTAATTTTAGTTATCTTAGTGAGCTTTGATCTCTGTTTCTAGTGGCCGGAAATTCTACAAGAATCAAAGCTCAAGTTCTCACACACCTCTAAAATGCACTAGTGGATATCCACTTTCTCTTTTATGTTACCCTAATAATTTCATGTACACATTCTGATTATATATATTTATAGGGCTATCTAGATAGATGATGAATAGATTGACAGATAGGCAGGATGGATAGATAGATACATTAGATAGATACATACATAGATACATACATAGATGCATAGACATATCCAAAACACACACACACACACACACACACACACACACACACTTCAGCCCTTACGGTTTTCAGTGGAATAATTCATCCAGTTAACCTAGGACATAATATTACTGAAAATAGAATTCCATTCTTTTGCCTATTTTAATTGGTATATTGTTCCTATTGATATGTAGTAGTTCTTTCTATGTTCTACATAACAATCTCTTTTTTAGTGATATGTGTTGCAGATGACTTATATCTTATGCAGGTTATGCGGTTGTGCTCTTGCAATAATATATTTTAACAAATGAAGCTTTTAGTGTTAATATACTTGAATTCATCAGTCTTTTCCTTTATCATTTGCATTTTTATGTCTATTATAAGAAATATTTCCTTACCCAAGGTCATAAAAATACTCATATATAGGTTTTTCTACATTTTTAAATGTCTTACCTTTCATATTTAAGCCATCATCCATTGGGAATAGAATTCATATGTATGAGGTTGGGACTGATTTTATTATTCCATTGTATGTAATGAATTGTCCCCAAATTATGTGTTGAATACTCTTATCTTTCACCAGCAATCTTCAGTGCTACCCATGTCACGAAGCTAGTTTCTATCTATGAAGTCTTTCCCTTTTTTTCTTATTAATTTATTTTTCTACTCATTCATCAATGCCACACTATCCTAAATATTAAGAATTTAGGTCTTGATATCTGCTAGAACAAGTCTCACCAAGTGTCACTTTGACTGTGTCCCTTTGCTACGGTGTATTTTAGAATGACATTGTCAGGTTCCTTTAAAAATATTATTAAATTTTGACTAAAATTACATTTGATCAGTTTGCAGAGAGCTTACATATTTTTGAATCAAGTCATCCTATAAATAAATGTGCTTACTTATTCATTTTCTTAGGGCATATTCAGTTTATCTGAATAAAATTTTATAATTTTCTCCATAAAGATTCTTCAATTATTTTGTTAGATTTATTCCTATTATGCATTTTAAGTAAGCATCCTAGCTTCTTCAGATTTAAAATGAGCTCAATCCAAAGGATTATAAATCATTCTATTATAAAAAAACATGCACATGTATGTTTATTGCAGCTGTTAACAATAGCAAAGACTTGGAACCAACCCAAATGTCCATCAATGATAGACTGGATAAAGAAAATACACCATGGAGTACTATGCAGCCATTAAAAAGAATGCGTTCATGTCCTTTGCAGGAACATGGATGAAACTGAAAACCACCATTCTCAGCAAACTGACACAAGAACAGAAAACCAAACACTGTATGTTCTCACTCATTAGTGGGTGTTGAACGATGAGAACATGTGGACGCAGGGAAGGGAACATCACACACCAGGGCCTGTTGGGAGGTGGGGGGAGGGATAGCAGGGATAGCAGAGGGTTGGGGAATAAGGGAGGGATAGCATTAGAAGAAATATGTAATGTAGATGATGGGATGATGGATGCAGTAAACCACCATGGCACATATATACCTATGTAACAAACCTGCATGTTCTGCACATGTACCCCAGAACTTAAAGTATAGATTTAAAAATAAATCAAAAGAATGAGCTCAGTTTAAAATAGAATGCTTCTAATATTTTACCATAAAGAAAGATATTTGCTATAGGTATTTTTTTGCAAATATCTTTATAAGGCTAAAGGTGCTCTTCTCTACTTTTCTTTAGTTAAAAGGGCTTTTAAAAATTGACTAAATTGTAGTAAATCTTTTGTGAGTTTATGTTTGTGGTAGATTTTAATCTGTGAAAAATCTGTGTTTTTAGTCCAAGCCCTTTGGGAGGCCATGGCAGGAGGATTGCTTGAGACCAGGAGTTTGAGACCAGTCTGGGAAACAAGTGAAACCCTGTCTCTGCAGAAATCTTTAAAAATAGCCAACCCACGGGAGGTGGGGGAGGATCCAAGATGGCCGAATAGGAACAGCTCCAGAGTGCAGTTCTCAGCAAGAACAATGCAAAGATTAAATCCTCCCTGCATTTCCAAACAAATTTTCACTGCCCACAGACCAGGAGATTCCCGGGCTGAAAAGCGCCATGAGTTTTCAGCACGGCAGTTTCAGCCGGTGCCGGATTGGCCCACAGAAACTCACACAAATCTGTGCAGCTGTTTCAACTGGCGCCTGGAATGCCTGGGAGACAGAGCCGCCCATTCAACTGAAAGGGAGGGGGCAGAGGCAGGGAGCCAGGCGACCTGGCTTGGCAGGTAACACCCCCACAAAACAAGCAATCTGAAATGCTCTGGATTGAGAGTTTTGCAGCGCAGCTGGACCTAGGATGGTCCAGCTCAGTGGGGGAAAGGGTGACCACCACTACCGAGGCAGTCCGCCACTACCAAGGCAGTTCACACAGCAGCTGGGCAGAGCCTGCAGCAGCTCAGCAAAGCCCCTGCTGGCAGACTGTGACTAGACTACTCAGTGTGGGGCAGGGCATCTATGAAAAAAGGCAGCAGCACGTCAAGAACTTATAAATAAGGCCGACCTTCCTAGGACAGAGCACCTGGGAAAAGAGACTGTTATGAGTTCTGCTGTAGCAGGCTTAAAAGTACCTGCCCAGCAGCTCTGCATGGAACAACAGAGCTCCCAGCACAGCACTTGAGCTCCTATAAGGGACAGACTGTCTCCTCAAGCAGCTCCCCAACCCTGTATACCCAAAGAGATACCTCATAAAGGAGAGCTCAGGCTGACATCTGGCAGGTACCCTTCTGGGAAGAAGATAACAGAAGAAGAAACTGGCAGCAACCCTTACTGTTCTGCAGCCCCTGTGGGTGATCCCCAGACAAGCAGGATCTGGAGTAGACCTCCAGCAGTCCTGCAGCAGAGGGGCCTGACTGTTAGAAGGAAAACTAAAAAACAGAGAGAAATACCTTCAACATCAACAAAAAGGACGTCCACTCAGAGACCCCATCGAAAGTCACCAACTACAAAGACCACAGGTAGATAAAGCCACTAAGATGGGAAGAAACCAGTGCAAAAAGTATGAAAACACCAAAAACCAGAATGCCTCACCTCCTCCAAAGGATCACAACTCCTCATCAGCTAGGGATCAAAGATGGATGGAGAATGAATCTGATGAATTGACAGAAACAGGCTTCAGAAGGTGGGTAATAAAAAACTTCTCAGAGCTAAAAGAACATGTGCTAACCCAATGCAAAGAAACTAAGAACCTAGAAAAAAGGTTAGATGAGACGGTAACTAGAATAAACAGCTTAGAGAAGAATATAAACAACTTGATGGAGCTAAAAAACACAGCACAAGAACTTCGTGAAGCATACATAAGTTTCCATAGCCAAATTGACCAAGCAGAAGAAAGGATATCAGAGATTGAAGATCAACTCAATGAAATGAAATGAGAAGGCAAGAATAGAGAAAAAAGAGTGAAAAGAAATGAACAAAGCCTCCAAGAAATATGGGATTATGTGAAAAGACCTTATCTA
>CAUYLG010046051.1:0-27988 GCA_963573385.1 Cacajao melanocephalus | reverse complement strand
TCAAAGGGCACCCAGTCCCGTATGCTCTGCACTGAGAAGCGCAGCGCCATGCCACGCCAGGGCACCAGCAAAACAGCTGCACCAGCCAAAAGAGTCATGCTGGCGACCCGTGTGGTTCCTCCGCTGGGTAGCTGCCAGGTTGTGGGCAACAGAAATTCGTCTGAAATTGCGGCGTCCACTCGCTCTCTGTGCTTTCCCTGGGAGCCACAATCCTGAGCTGTTGCTAATCTGCCATCTTGGATCTCTCTCCGCCCGGTGATGAAGTTTCTTCTGTTTCTCAGTTTTCCTTTGGTGGACGCCCCTTCCCCACAGAGCTAGACCTTCCCGGTTCGGCTGTGCTTGCTGTGAAACTCTCAGTCCTCAGCGTTTCCAACTGCTGTTCTCCTTGTGGGGATGGGACCAGCCGAGCCCGACTCAAAGGGCACCCCATCCCGTATACTCCGCACGGAGAAATGCTGTGCCAGGTTGCCAGCAAAACAGCCGCACCGGCCAAAAAAGTCAGGTTGGTGACCCATGTGGCTCCTCTGCTGGGAATCTCCCGGTCTGTGGGCAACAAAAATTCGTCTGAAAGTGTGGCGTCCACTCGCTCTCTGCGCTTTCACTGGGAGCTACAATCCTGAGCTGCTGCTAATCGGCCATCTTGGATCTCTCTCGCCGGTTATATCTTACCTAGTGCACTTCATTACTCAAAATTATGCAGTTGATCTACTCTCAGGCATTCTGCTAGATACTATGATACATAATGAAGAAAACTGTATACTGATGAAGCATACAACTTATATAAGTAGACATTCATAAGAATATCAAGAATATAAATATATGTTTTATAATTGATAACTGCTGTAAAATTAGAGCAGTAAGATAGTGGTTACTAGGATGGGGGCACGTTCCTAGTTGTACATTTTACTTCACATCAAAATGTCAAATATATATAGATATGAGAGAGCTAAATGAAGATGACAATTAGGCATCTGGATGTTTACGTCTGGTCTTTTAAACATCATTTGGGTTAGAGCATAAATTATCAGATTCAAGCATGTCCGTGGTCTTTACAATCATAGAAACAAATGAGAAAAACTAGAGAAAGGTTATTCCTACCCTCCGATGCATAAAAAACACTTAAATGTCTAAAACAAACATTAAGACGTTATTTAACTCTTAAATTTTTGTCTTTTGGAAAATGTGCTCTTCAAAGAACAGTCATATCTAGTGATTTGTACCTCTGTCACTACATGGTATCAATGGAGCTAAAGGAAAACATTTTTAAAGCTATTTCTTTGTTATTTGAAAGAAGAAAGGACTGATTGGATCACTTTTCAATCTAGTCACTTCTGTTTATTTTGTTGTTG
Organism: Cacajao melanocephalus; assembly: GCA_963573385.1. NCBI lineage: Eukaryota > Metazoa > Chordata > Mammalia > Primates > Pitheciidae > Cacajao > Cacajao melanocephalus. Next base: position 26,639 of record CAUYLG010046051.1, on the reverse strand, counting down.
TTAACTTTGAATCACTGCAAGGAAAATTAAATAATCAAGGTAAGTTAAATAATTGAGGGTTCAACAACACCAAAACTCCACTGCACCTTTGTTTCTCTTATTTAAACAAATATTAAAGAATGTGAATGATAAGAATAAACAAGACTAAGGATGGCGAGTCCCAAAATTACGGGCCGTAAAGTTATAAAATTAGTAATGAATAGTGTTTTGAGCATAGGCTTCAGATGGAGGACAGGACTAGATTTAAATTCTGGTACCTATAGGTTCCTAGCAGATCATGCAAGTTATGTAGTTTCTCCAAAATTCAAAGTATAAATTTTTCACTTTTGAAATGCTGCTATTGTTTTTATAGGATTAGCATAAAGATTGTGGTAATGTTCATAAAATATAGTTGGTAGAATCCATAGAATGATCAATTCCAACTTTCATGTTTTACAATTCCACTCACAAAAATCCAAGGACCCCGAGATAACCCACGTGACTTGACCAAGATCAAAAACATACCTGAATCTTCCCAATCTTCAATGTGATTCTTCTGAAGTTTTATGTCATTTCTAATAACCTACTATTTAGAACAAGCCTTGATCGTAATTATCTCTGCTATAAAGAATAAATAAGGATACAAAATTAAGAGACTTGTGGATATGAAAACTGTTCCTTTCACTTAAGAACAACTAATGTTTACTCAATTCTTATACAGCACATCTAACTAACTGCACACAAGGACCTCAGAAATCCAGAACAAAGAAAGAGCACAAAAACTGAATCTGAAATTGTAAAATGAGTAACATTCACATTACTCTGTTTCACCATCTATGAATCTTTAAATTATCTCAGCAATCTTTAGAAACAATCACTATACTGATCCAGATACTTTGCTTACCTCTGCATTCCCTGACCCCTGAAGTATAAAGGATTGACACTTCCAAGATAGATTTTAATTGAATATTTACAGTGCTTTATAGATATGGCAGGTCAAGATGATCAAAACCAGTCAGATACAAAATCTCAAATATAATGTATCTGTTATCCCTAAAAAATATACTCAGCAAATGTTCCTCCAGGATTCCAAAAACTTTTTAACACAAATATCCATATACCTTCAGAGATAAGATTTCTAGTTACATTACTTATATCATATCCTGAAAATCATTGAAAATGGCACTATATGTTGTTATATGTTTATTTATACATGTCATAGGTGTATATATATATACATATACATACACATACACCTATATATTTCATTTTCCAAAGTGTATTTAAATGATGCAGATGTAGGAGAGACAAAATCTCATTTTTCTTTACCATTTCTAGGTTCACAACTGGGACCCTTATAACAAAAGACAGATTATCAACAGAAAAGCATATACACAGTTATTTACTATAAGTTTTATGTGACATGAGAGTCTTCATAAGTAAATGAAGACCTAAAATCAGTAGTTAAACTTGAGTGTTTTTTATAGTAGGTTTGATGAAGAGTAGATAGTCATAGAGAAATATGACATGGCAAAAAGATGTGATCTAATAGTAATAAACCGGGGGAAATAGCAAAGTCTGACTGTTCAGATTCTTTTCTGACTCTTCATCTTTAGCGTAAAGGTTCTTTTACTCCAGGTATAGAAAAGCATGTCTTATGATCTGCCTCAGGGAGGTGAGAAAATCCTTCCTAAGTTTTATGACCTGATTCAGGGGAGAAGGGAAGGGGAAAGTCAGAGAGATCTTTCTACTTCTGCTGTTTTCTCAGATTCCTTCAGCTTATAATATCCAATATGCCAAGGTGTTCTATTTTGGGGTAGCATATTCTAAACCCCATCAAAGACATACAACTAAGATTACTGAATATACCAATAGATGCAAAATGATCCAACAGAATACATTGATTGTGTACTGTCTATCATTATGACCGTCTTCTTGGCAATAGAGCCACTATATTTATCAACGAAGTGGATCAAAAAACAGCAAACATAGCAAACTTTAATTTACATAAAATCTATATATTATTTATTTATCCAGCATGCACTAATTTGTATCTATGCACTCTATTTGTATCTATGAAGGGCACAACATTAAAAGAAAACATGGAAACATGTATCCCTTACATGAAATATCGACAGCAAAATGTGTAAGATAATTAAACTATACAGTTGAGAGAATCCAGAAGAAGTTGAAAAAACACAATACCAATGGAAGACAAGTACATTTTTCTCAAAGGTATTAATGGCCTATTTATTTTTACAAGAGTCGAATCAATAAGAAATACATAACAGTTATAAATCATTATTACTATCATCAAAATATAAAAATATTAGTAAGAGTTCAACAAAAAAATGACAAACTAGATATTTACAAATTATTAAACTTGAATTATATTTATAAGATTGATTTATTTGGGATCCAAGATTCTGATTTTTTTATACTTTAAATTCTGGGATACATGTGCAGAATACGAGGTTTGTTACCCAGCTATACACATGCCATGGTGGCTGCACCCATCAACCCATCATCTACATTAGGTATTTTCTCCTAATGCTGTATCTCCTCTATCCCTTCACCCCTACAACAGGCCCCAGTATGTGCTGTTACCCTCCCTATGTCCATGTGTTCTCTTTGTTCAATTCCCACTTATGAGTGAGAACATGTGGTGTTTGGTTGTAGCACTGTTCACAACAGCAAAGACTTGGAATCAACCCAAATGCCCATGAGTGATAGACTGGATAAAGAAAATGTGACACATGTTCGCCATGGAATACTATGCAGCCATAAAAAAGGATGAGTTCATGTCCTTTGCAGAGACATGGATGAAACTAGAAACCATCATTTTCAGCAAACTAACACAGGAACAGACAAACATATATTTTTTAATAGGTCTAGAGTGATCGGGAACACACAAGTAAATTAACAAACAAGTACTCTACAGAGAGTTAGCATTTGTTTCCCACCACTCATAGGACCCTTGGAACAATGGAAGAGTTAAATACATTGCAATATGCAGCCCTTGTAGAGAAAACATTCTCTGACTATAATGCAGTACAAGAGGAAAACAACAACAAATTAAAATGAACAATACTTAGTAATTTTACCATACCCTAAGTTCTGCAGAAGTGCACTATGACTCTGTATTTTTATTCAAATATTGATATTCAGATTTTCAACTTATTAACCTTGTATTCATCTGTTCTCATGCTGCTATAAACATATACCTGACACTGGGTAATTTATAAAGGAAAGACGCTTGACTCACAGTTCCACATAGCTGGGGAGGCCTCACAATCATGGCTGAAGGAGAATGAGGAGCAAGGTTACGTCTTACATGGCAGCAGTCAAGCGAGCATGTGCAAGGGAACTCCGCTTTATAAAACAATAGGATCTCATGAGACTTATTCACTATCACGAGAACAGCATGGGAAACACTCACCCCAATGATTCAATTACCTCCCACCAGGTCCCTCCCGTGACACATGGGGATTATGGGAGCTCCAATTCAAGATGAGATTTGGGTGGTGACATAGGCAAACCATACCAAACGTAAAACCATTCTGTGTGGCTATCGCACTGCATACTAACATTCCATATTTTTATAATGGTGGTTATTAACCTTTATACTGTGATTCCGTTAGGCACTATATATCTATAGTCGAGACAGCACAAGGCAATGGGCCATCCTCCTGAGACTAGCATTCTTGCACTGAAGGGCATATGTCATTGCCACTATTAAAATATCACTTGGCTGGGTGCGCTGGCTCACGCCTGTAATCCCAGCACTTTGGGAGGCGGAGGCTGAGGCTGGCAGATCACGAGGTCAGGAGATGGAGACCACCCTGGCTAACATGGCAAAACCCCGTCTCTACTAAAAATACAAAAAAAAAAATTACCCAGGCATGGTGGCATGCACCCGTAGTCCCAGCTACTGAGGAGGCTGAGCGAGGAGAATCATTTGAACCTGGGAGGCGGAGGTTGCAGTGAGCCGAGATCATGCCACTGCACTCCAGCCTGGGTGACAGAGTGAGACTACATCTCAAAAAAAAAAAAAAAGTTACTTAATTGTGTTTTTTTAATTATTTCTATCCAAGTTCCTATTTTCAAAGCCTTTCTTTACTTGTTAACATTGAAAAATGACACTAAATTACGTAATTTGTAGAAAAATGTCAATAGTAAGAATATTATATACCAAAATTGATCAGAAATTTTCAAAGTTGGGCTCAGAAAAATAAACGTCTCTATATGCTTTTTGTACTGCTATAACAAAATAACTGAGACTGGGTAATTTGTTTTTAAAGAGGAATTTATTTCTCATAGTTCTAGAGTCTGGGGAGACGAATATCAAGACTCTGATATAGTTTGGTTATTTTAATCCAACAGATTTCCAGGATACATATTTGGCTGGTTCAAATAAAAAGTATCATTTTTGATAAAATTCTTTTACCTGTTTGATAATTTTACCTTCTGGCTTGGTTTAAACCAACTCTTATCTTCCCAGGATTTACTGACTAGGTTAAACTATTGTGGCCAAGTTTACTACACTTCAACAGATGAGATTAACAGGAAAATGCAACTTGCAGCTAGGTTTCATGCTTAGTCACTAACATCAACTGATAAATACAATTTGTACAAATTTAACAATAGGGCAAAAAAAGCCTAAAAGAGAAAATACAGAAACTGCTATCTGAAAGGTGCAGAAATTACTGAGCAATTTAAAAGTTACTCTTGTGGTAGTTTTTATGCCAGCTATTTGAAAATTGTCATTTGTAAAACTTCCATATGGACTGAGCACAGCAGAATTGCTACAAATATTAAGTAGTAACCTACAAACCACAAACCCAAACTGAAACAGGACTTCAAACACAATCAGTTGGGTCTTCAAACTGATTTGTATTAACAGATTAATTTCAGCACAATAAGTCAATCCAAAGCCACTTAACTTTAAATTCTGATTTCATTTCTAAGAGCTAATATCCTTTAAGTGCCTCTCACTGGTTGACTATAACTTAGAACCATTAGGAAAGAGATCCTGGAAAATTTACTGCTGAGACGGATGTGAAAGAATGCAGGGGGAATGTAGAAAGGGGTAGCGATGACGTGAGTTTGCAACAGAAACCCAGCAGGCAAGCCAAGTGCTAGGCCACATATTGGGTAACAGATCTGACTTAGGAGAAAAATTGCCCTACTTTTTCATAATCCAAGAATGACAAATATCAGCAAAGGTTTAGAGGCTCAATAAAATTCAATGTTATAGTTCACCATTGTTTAAGAAACCGAGAAGTGAGAAAAAGCCCCAAATACATCTACCAGACACGATCAATCCAGGCAGTGGAATGGTATATAATCAGCAAAAATGAAACAGCTGTAATTGATAGGATTAACGCATATTGAAATTTTAAAAGTATTCAACATAATTTTGAGTTAAAAACACAGAACATGAAGTTCAGTGTTAGCCAATATGATCTCATTTATGTAAAATTTAACTGTTATATATTTATAAGATATCTGGAAGGGTATAAACTAAATTCATAGCAGCACTATTATGGGGGATAATATTTAGTGGGGAGAGTCACTGACTTTTCAATATATACACTTTTCATTTGGTTTATTATTAACTAATATGTTGTTCTTTTATAATAAAAATAGATGTATTTTTAATAGAAGTCATAACAAATTTTATCTAGCAGCTGAGCAATATTATCAGGATAAAGTTGCTACTATTAGCAAGTAACAAAACAAAATCTGTATAACTTCCTGGGTATGGAAGGTATCTACTAGATATGTACTCTTTAATGCTATTCTCTTAACACAGTACCTAGAACAAAATAAGTGCTCCATAAATAGTAAGTGCATGAGTAGTTAAAACCTCTTTCATGATTGACAGATAGATATATAGGAAAGATAGAAAACAGATTGAATTTGAAACAGAACAGCGTTAACTCATTACAAAAAATGAGTTACATTCAGTAGTGGTCATAATTGAAATTCTCAGAGAATTACCCAAGTTGTATCTATTATTTTAAAAATATTTCTTTATATTGAATTCTTAGTAATGAGGACACAGTTTATACATGTAGCTTAATAAAGTTAATAAAAAATTATGTAGAAATGACTACCTAATGCATTTAGCTAGAATTAGTAAAGCTATGCTGGCACAGTGCTGACATCTTTCTTCTCCAGTGACATGTCTTATGATATGCTATCTGGAAATCTTTTCCTTGTTATGTTATCATCACTCATATGCACTAATTTAAAAAAAAACGGTTAAGCAATTCGTTTCCTAGGAAAATCTCCCTTTTATTAAGATTTGCTTGAAACCTCAAAAGCCTTTAAGAAATAGTAATTTTCTAATGGTGAACACACAGGCATGGTGTTAAATAGCAGGACATATATTTTGGGAGGAGAACCTGATAATTACTTTCAAACAATGTGACACAGCCAGTTATCTTCTGATATACTGTACTTCTAAAGTTGGAAATAACATTAAAAAACATTTCTTGGGCCCCTGAAAGGAAGACTCTACCTATTTCACATTGGTTAATCCAAGGTTAGAGGCAAGGAATCCAGTATGGCAACAGCAAGGGGAAGTGAATGGAGGAAAGGGTAAGATATGTCTTTTCAAGAATTTAGGAGGAAATAATAATTTTTAAATAAGATATGTGGAGCTCATCTTAGTTTACAGGTTCCTTATCACCCTCTTCTGGGTGTCATAGGAACTGGATTATCTACTTTTTTATTAGTCTATTTTCATGCGGCTAATAAAGACATACATGAGTCCGGGTAATTCACACAGGATAGAGGTTTAATAGACTCACAGTTCCACAGAGCTGGGAAGGCCTCACGATCGTGGCAGAAACCAAGGAGAAGCAAGTCATGTCTCACATGGATGGTACCAGGCAAAGAGAGCTTATGCAGGGAAACTCCCCCTAATTAAACCATCAGATCTCATGAGAGTTATTCACTATTATGAGAACAGCATAGGAAAGAATTGTCCCAGTGATTTAATTACCTCCCAACAGGTCCCTCCCACAACATGGGGGAATTGTAGCAGTTAAATTCAACATGAGATTTGGGTGGGGACACAGCCAAACCATATTAACTTTATATTCTTTGGCATAGGAATTGAAGTAGTTTCTACTCAAGGTATCTTTCTTGGTCCACCGTAGAAGTAAACATATTTTTACAGATTTTTTTTCCCTATCTTAAAATCTCTTCCTGATGTTTTCTAAGATTAGTTACCACCAACAGAAATGTCATTCCATTCACCTTCTACCTCATTTGCAATTAAAAAAAAACACACACATTCACACGAACAATGGATTGTGAAGGATTTATGATTACATATAGGATTGAAATAAATTTAAACTTTATTTTGGAACCCCTCATCTCAGTAGGCTCTCAAGGAGGCTGAGTGGAGAACAAGGACTTTAAGGTGTACAGAAGCAATGGCAGAGGGACAGGGTCTGAGGAAAATAACCAATCAGGAAACAGACGTGGTTTCCTCCTCTTTGTGAATTCTTATGATTTGTAGGCCTATACTGCGTACTTCACGTGGTACTGACATTGGAAAAGAGAGAAAATGGGAAATAGGGTTTGGGAAACAAGGTTTTGCTAGAATAGAAAAAATAGAAAGGATTGTAGTATCTGAGAGAGACAGAGAATTTGAGGAGACACTTATCTGAATCAGTATTCCTAAAGGAAACTGTATTAGCCAGGGTTTTCTAGAGAGACAGAACTAATAGGATAAATGTATATGTAAATGGGGAGTTTTTTAAGATGTATTGACTCAGAGGATCACAAGGTAAAGTCTCACAACAGGCTGTCTGCAAGCTGAGGAGCAAGGAAGCCAGTCCGAATACCAAAACCTCAAAAGTAGGGAAGCTAACAGTGCAGCCTTCAGTCTGTGGCTGGAGGCTGAGAGCCCCTGGAAAACCACTGGTATAAGTCCAAGAGTCCAAAAGCTGAAGAACTTGATGTTCAGTGTTCAAGGACAGGGAGCATCTAGCACAGGAGAAAGATAAAGGCCGGAAGACTCAGCAAGTCGCCGTGCCACCATCTCCTGCTTGCTTTATTCTAGCACGCTGCCAACTGATTAGATGGTACCCACTCAGAATGACAGTGAGTCTGCCTCTCCCAGCCCATTGACTCAAATGTTAGTCTCCTTTAGCAACACCCTAACAGATACACCCAGGAACAATACTTTGCATCCTTCAATCCAATCAAGTTGACACTCAGTATTGACCACCATGGAAACTTTACTTTTAAGATATGTGCACAAAATAATCACAAAGAAAAGATTCACTATTCACAATCATGTAGATAAAAACCATAAATTTTAATTGTTGTTAGCTACTTCCAACATTTTTAATAACATCACGTGGCATATATGAGAACTAGGTAGTATTTGACTTCAAAGCAACAGGTCAGCTGAGATAGTATATAAGTTAAGGATGGAGTAACATATGTAACACATATAAGGCTGGAGTAACTGCCACATAGTATCTGTCACATAGAAGGCAATTAATAAATGTCAAGTTTTTTTCTGGCAATGGAAAAATACTGTTAATTGCATTTTCCAAATAAAAGCAATTTGAAAAAATGCAAATAGTTTTCACTCTATAGTTATTTCATATACTAATGAATCATAACTTCCGTCACCATCTTGCATTGTTATTTTACAATTTTTTATCATTAAAAATCTTATTCCCTTTTATTTCTCAGATTCTAGACCACACCTTACACTAAATCACATCTCAGAAGGGAGATATATATTATAAGATGATTTCCATTAAAAAAATCTTTAAGTGAAGAACTCACTAATTTCTTAACTATTTAGAAACATTAACTTTTCAGACTACTTTCACTCTCTAACAGTGTCAAAGGAATAGTTGACATATATGATTCAAATGTCACCAACAGCTCACAAATTGATATAAAGAACTATAACTTGTCATTATAATAGATTCAGGGATATGAATTATCTGCCATCGCAAACTAAGCAATTACGTGGATCTGACATTTCTCTGGAACTTAGTTTACGAGGTTTTTTACTTCAGGAAGTAAAATTTGTCCATCTTAGTATCCTAGGACCTCTTCTAGCACAGTGGATAGCACATGACACCACAGATAATCAATAAACTCATAAAATGGTTAATGACACTTCATTTGTAGAGGAATAAGACACAATTGCTATTACCTCCATACAATATTATTATCACTCTCCTCCCCACTCTAAGACCCCTGGAAAGACAACAAAGTCATACAACAAAATGAAGCAAATAGGGTTATATCAGATAATCTTAGAAGAGAAGCAGCAGTTACTAAAGAGAAGTATATTTGGCAATGATAATGCCTATGCAATAGACAAAGAGGAAAAGTAAAAAAGCAACAAGAAATACAGAGAAAGATGATAGGAAGGGGAGATACACAAATCGTAGATACTGGAAATGAATGATCCTTTTTTTGTTACAAGTGTCCATAACACAGATTAGTGGGTGATTCATGCCTAAAATAGCAAGCTTCAGTTAAATCAGAGGAAGAAGCAGCAAAGACCAGAATACAGGTGAAAGGAAAAAACGTGAGAGCATTCAGAATAATTAAGCTTCTGATACATATTATTTACCAAAATATTGCAGATAGCCTAAACAGCCTGAGCATCTTTTTTCTCAGTAAGTATTGAATATGTAAAATTCCCTTTTATAAAACTATAACAAGATGTAGCATTTGGTGGCTATTTCTAAAAAACATATAACCATATCCATTTGAGAAAACATTCATTCCTTCCAGACAGCAGTCATGAGTGCTTTTATACTATTTGTTTCAATATTAACCAGAAATGGCCGCCAAAGACTCAGAAATTAATGACTGCAAAGATAACCTTCATTATTCTCAATGAGCAGCATAGATATTCAGAGCTAAATTTTCTACATTTTTCTGTATATGTTCTTCATCCATAAATAATAACATCAATAATTTTAATTCTGATTTACCTTGAGAGTTTGTAAAAAATAAAATGAATATTTCATGAAGATGTTGGAAACATTCCTATTTGACACAGAATATAAAACCTATACTGATTAGAATAGGAATGAGGAAAGCTAGACTCTCTTACAGGCTATGTCTTCTAACTTACTAATTTCAGGACACTCCTGTACAAATTACTCTGTAAGAAGTGATTTTGTGAATTTAATTTCTTTCCCATCTCTCCAATTGTTCAGAGGGAAATCTAGGAATCACAGAGAAGCAAACAGGCATAGCATCTTTCATTGCCTGTTAATAAAAGACAGTTTTTAACACAGCCCAGGGCAGGGAAAGGCGGATACCCTTGTGTTATAATAAAGCCAGAGTTATTAGTTATTTGTTTGTTACAAATAAGGTCAAAGTTACGTTAATAGAAAGAATATGAATTTCTCACAGAGAACAGATGGGGACCTTCAGAAATAAATGAATCATCACAGTGGGAAGTGTGTTTGCCTTCAGAATACTTTGGGTGAAAATAAGCTATCGCCTAGAGTAAAAGCCCCTACCCAACCCTATCAACTATCTCCTCTCTCCAAATGGGAAGCACAGTTGTCATTGCAGTCCCCTTACACAGCCAGAAGATAGCAAAACCCTTCATCCCTCTGTAAAACCAGTGGAAAATCATCAAGTTAATAAAAAAAAAAGTCTGAGTGCTTTCAGCTACAAAATTGGAAAGATACACCGGATGATTAGCAACAGAGGGGCTGGGAAATAGTGTGTATTTGTGTGGATTGTTAGTGAGGGATTCCAGACTCCATGGAAAGAGGTTAGACAGAGAGGACTGAAGGAAATGGGCAGAGAATGGAGGGACTGAAGCATAAGATGTTCATGTATGAAATCCAACTATTCCATATCCAAGACCTACTCTGTCATTGATCTTGACGCGACAGGAAGCAGTCAGGTAGCTAAGCTATCTTGCCCTACATCTATGCAAATCTTGTACATATAGATTTAGGTCAAATACCTGAAGCCTACAATGAATTTTTAAGTCTTCCTTAATGTTCTGTGTATTCATTTTAGGAACAGGAGCTTACAGTAGAATCCAGAGTGGAGAAAGTTGTAACCCCATTGCTTCGCCATACTCATCCACAGACTGACAGCATCCTAGACACGGTGTATTTTCGAAGTTAGGTCATTGAGACCTCTTCATTCTCACCCTCTTCCTAAAAAATGGCTCAAGGCAACAGAGGGGGTATAGATGGGCAAGAAAAGGAATTTCATACAGATCACAAAGAATGCTATTTCTCTTGAAATATTGCTATCACCAACTTCGGATTTCTAAAATGTAAAACAGAAATTGCTAAGAGCATTTCTTTCCTAAGGCCCTCTGATAACAAAAACCGTTTTGCCAACAGGATGATGATCTACACTGACATAAATAATATTACAAAAACTCAAGTAAGAAAGATTCTTTAGATTTAAGGGTGAAAAAATAAATATAAGTATATATATTAGGAAAAGCAAGACAAAAGGGAAACACAACTGTAATATCCTACATGTTTTTAGGAGGCTACAGATTTCAAAAGTACTTTAATGTTGCCTCCATCTATTTTTAATATTCCATAAGGAATTATGCCCAGAGTCAGTTACTCCACGGAAAAAACCTTGAGTGACATATTTTAGCACAGTGCACACGTTTTAACATCCAATTAATATAAAAAACCCAGAAAAAAAGGATGAAAGAGACATAAAAGAGACTCACCAATTTTAAAATATTGGCAAGCAATTTTATAAAACTTCACTCAAATTGACAGAGATGTAACTGCTTATCAGAGAGATATAAATGTTTATGATTTCTAGGCAAAATAATCAAATACTAATAAAACATAGAGCCACTCTTTATGCCCTATATACAATATATAAATTATATACCTAAAATATGTAGCATATATATATGCACACACATATATATATACATACATGTATATGTATATGAATAAACATAATTTGGAATTGTATTTCAATAACTTAACACAGAGATATAATTATAAGCCAAAGCTTAGTGTTAAGGTTCCTCTGAAAATATGTTAATGATGAGATCAAGCAGTTATGTTTAATGAATAGCTTGCCTACGGCTGTAACTATATATGAAAGTTATTTTCCCTGAAGAAAATAGATGAGGGAGATGAAAAGAAGTTGCAAGGCATTTTAAGGCTTATAGGTTTTTAAAAAATCTAAAATTGAGCTTTATATTTAGATTTTCTGTTGTCAGAGAAACAGAGTTTGAAAATAAGAAATTTTGACCAAAAATGTTTTAAAATACAGATACCAGAAGAAACAAGGAAGGAGCACGTAGTAATCAATTTAGCACTGTATTCCGCTATTCTAAAATACAATTTTACTATCTCAGGAACGGTGATTATTTTCAGGGCCATGATAGATAGTCTCTTCTGAACTGTGCTTATATTTCTTACTAGTGAAGGGCACTGTTTATAAGCAGAACAAGGCAGGAATAGTAATACCAAAAAAAGCAGAAGGAGAACTGTAGGACCATCTCATAACCTGGTGGCTCCCTTCTTTTTTCCATATCCAAGCTTACCCTAGTGAAGTAAGAATCAAGTGGTGCTACCATATAATTAAGACAGGGACAGAAAAACCTGAAAATCCAAATTTTTTCCTTTGAAAGAATGCTTCCTTATTTTTTTCCATCTTTTTTCCCCCAAAACATTCATCATGGAAACATTTTTACTTCACTTATCCTAATATCTCCTGTCTCTTTTTCCATCCTTAAAAAGTGACCTCCACACTGTCTTCATGGTTCCTTTTTAGGTAGCTTTTTTTTTTTTTTTTTTTTTTGAGACAGAGTCTCACTCTGTCGCCAGGCAGGAGTGCACTGGCTCCATCTCGGCTCACTGCAACCTCCAATTGTTCAAGCAATTCTCCTGCCTCAGCCTCCAAGTAGCTGGAACCACAGGTGCACACCACCATGCCCAGCTAATTTTTTTTTTTTTTTTGTATTTTTAGTAGAGACAGGGTTTCACTATGTTGGCCAGGATGGACTCGATCTCCTGATCTTGTGATCTGCCTGCTTCAGCCTCCCAAAGCGCTGGGATTACAGGTGTGAGCCACTGCCCCCCGGCCCTTTAAGTACCTTCTTAATCAGATTGTCAGACAAAAAGAGAAAGGAATGGGTAAGTATTATTTCTACCAAGTGAGACACCCTTTATTCCCTTCAAAATAGGAGGTAGGAAACAAAAACCACTTTTTAAACAAATATTCTATTTACCAAGTAATCAATGGAAATCTGGACATAAAATATAAACTCAGGAATAACTAATTCACTTTTAAACTTTCTCCATTAATATTTAATGAAGATTTATCTCATTTAGTCCACAGCCCAGTGAAATTTAAATGTTTATCTCAATTAGTCTACAGCTCAGTGAAATTTAAATTTAATAGCATGGGGGAACTGCCCCCATGATCCAATCCCCTACCACAGGGTGCCTTCCTCAACACGTGGGGATTACAATTTGAGATGAGATTTGGGGGTGGACACAGAGCCAAACCATATCAGATAATAAAACAATAAATATCCTCCCAAAAATGCATAACTCTCCAGAAAAATATCAATCGTGAAAAATGAGAAACCTAAAGAAAATGTCTTGTAAATGTTACTGCAGTTAGAATATTCTACATCTTCCAACATTTTTTAATTCCTTGTTTTCTCACCCTTAATGGGAAGCATCTGCAATATGCCTGCTATTTTGCCATTTTCACTCATTTCTAGAAAAGGTTTTCTAAATTCATCATTCACTGAAACTAAAAATGGAAAGCGGAACGTTTCAGGAGTTGCACATTAGTATTTGGCATTTCATTCAAGATTCATAATTTCTGTCTACAAATCTCACACAGAGACATTCCCTTACTAGATTACAACGTCTTGTTTATGTAAAATAAAAAATAACAAGTACATTTGCTTTGTAAGCCATTACTTTGTTTCTAAAGTGGGAGAACCTTATAATCAATAAGGTCCCTTTTTTATGGGATGTGATGAGTGTGAGGGTTCATGAAGACTGCTCAATTGCCCTAGGTGTTATTGGGGGAAATGCTGGGAGAGCTGACTGAGAGATCCTGGAAGCATAAAAAGCTAGAGATGGGGGAATAGCAGACTTTAATAAAATAATGAAATATATAATGACATATCAAGTTTTTCTGAAAAAGCAGCACATTGGATAAATGAATCAAGTTACAAAACTGCATGGATACCAGTTTTCTTCAAAAATTAACTGAAGCATGTGCACAGATGCATACACCATTATACACATAATAGACATCATTATTTTTGTAGCTCAAGAGCTGTTTACATTTCTTTCCCTTTTTTGATTCATTTTTCTCTTTGATTTTCAACTTTCTTTTAACATATCTTGAAGTTCACAGATTCTTTAAGCTCACTGATTCTTTCCACTGATGATCGCATTAAAGATATTCTTCATTTCTCTTAAAGTGTCTTTGACGTCTAGTATTTCCTTTTCATTTCTGGAATTTCCATCTAGTGTTCTTGTTTTGGCCTCCCCTCTTGTCTTTAGGTTTACCCAGAGATTTACTTCTAAATAAGGTCAGAGATTGGCAGTTCCTTCAACTGTAATCCTCTATTATTTTTAACAGGAGTCTTATTGATGTGGTGGTAGGTAGGAAGTTTCTATATTTCTATGATTAGGTTTCAATCTTTTTTAAACCTGTGTCCCTCAGCTTTAATCTTCACAAGTGCTTCTCAGTGTTCCCTTTTCCATTTTCTACTCCATTAGGTGAGACAGAAAGCCTAAGGAAGGCTAGGGTTGGGTACTTTCCTTCTTCCAGATCAATTAGATTTTGGTAAAACTCAAGATGGAGTATGGTAAAATAATTTCCCTTCAGTACAGGTCTTTTGCCAAGGAGAACAGAGTGCTCTGAGCTTATTTCAAAATTAGTAAACTGTCTTTCCCACTGCTTGAAGCATGGAAATGATTTTCCTCCAATTTTATCTCCCTGATAACCTGGTGGAACTCCTGAAGGTAAAACCCAGAAAAATGTGTGGCCCTCATTAGCCTGGAACCCCAGCATTTATTCTCTCTCAAACTAGTCTATGCTCAATCCCTAATAATTAATTGGTTCTTCTTTAATTGTTCCTATTAGGATCTCACAATTGCTTCTTTCCCCAATAAGGTATAATTCTCCGTTTTCCTGGCTCCCTAGTTTTGAGGGGAGGATTTTTCCCTCTGACTTCAATGCTCTAATTTACCAATCGTTGTCGATTTTCAGTTTGTTCAGGGTCTTTCTTGTTACAAGCATGGCAGTGATAACTTCCTAGTGCTTTATATTTTAGGCCAGCTACCTGGTCTTATAAATGATTAATAAATCCTAAATTTCGATAAAAACTTATAATCAATGGAGTATTGATTTTCACAGAAATAATTCGATCAGTTACCCAATTAGTTTATCCTATTTCACCTACCCTACACACTTACAGATTTTATTGTCCTGTCCTGCTGAGAAATTGAGCTGGTTCTTCTTGCCTTCACAACACATATGTCAACTTCTAGTTCAAGCCTTGATTTAAAAAAAAAATATCACTGATTATGGCTTGAGACATACCTGGTATTCACTAACAAATGAATACCATGATTGGCAAGAACTGATGACAGATCATTATGAATATACTTCAGATCTGTTTTTACTGTGTTTGGTGAAAGGCAGAACACTTACTGCTAATTGAAATGTTGCCTTTGCTTTGGAAACTTACAAAAGAAACAGCCAATTTTTAGCAGCTGTAAAGAAGGCTTACTTTTGGTTTGTACGCCATTCTCTGAAAATACTTTCTACCTAATTCAGCAAAACCTCTGGTGGAAATTGCCAAATCACTACATGCCAAAAGTTAAATATATGACCACATACTAGTCCATATTCACACTGACATAAAGAACTACCTGAGACTAGATAATTTATGAAGAAACAGGTTTCACTGAATTCATAGCTCTGCATGGCTGGGAAGCCTTCGAGAAAATTTACAATCATTGTGGAAGGCAAAGGAGGAGCTGGACACATCTTACATAACAGCAGGAGAGAGAGAGAGTGAGGGGAAAACTGCCAAACACTTTTAAACCATCAGATCTTGTGAGAACTCACTCACTGTCACGAGAACAGCGTGGAGGAAATTGCCCCCATGATCCAATCACCTCCCACTAGGTCCCTCCTTCAACATATGGGAATTAAAATTTGAGATGAGATTTAGGTGGGGACACAGAGCCACACCGCATTAGACCATAAAACAATTAATGAATGGAGAAGGACAATAAGTAAATGTTTTTATAATAGACTCAACCTTAAAAACTGATCCTGCTGAAAAGAGTTTGTTGTGATGTAATCATGATGAATCAAGAGAGTAAAACTAAAACTTTTCTGGTGGTGGTGATTTTAAACTACATACTGCACAGTAAACGTGACACCATTCACACAGTCAAAACACATTATTTGTACTTTTAAAATATTTCTAACAAAGTCACCACATTTTTCCATAGCCCTCTAACTATTTTTTAAACAAAATTGCACAAGAGAATTACACTAATCTGCGTCAGATCTCAATATATTTTCTCAGTGGAAAAAAAATGTCTTTGTGGATAAAATGGCTAAGAAAAAACACAAGCTAAAACTTTAAGGGAGGTAGGGACTAATGATGTGTAAAATTTAATAGGACTCAGTACGCCTGCTATGCTATATTCCATTTGTTAAAGAATGGTAGATGTAGTAGTACTCTGGATAATGTGAATAAGGGTTATTAGCAATAATAATGGTTTGCTAGCTGACAGATTTGCAGATTAAGCAACCTCTGCCATAGAGGTTAGTAATATTTCAAAGATATTGCTCAAAAGAGAATGGAGTAGGCATTTTATTTTTGTATCAAGAAAACTGGACTTCTTACCAAAGTGGGTGGCAGCAGAAGTCTTGCTTCTCTCATTTTTCAATTTAATGGGAAGTGAGAATTCTACCCAGTACTGAAAATTGTATGGCATGCAACTCATTCAATCATGCAGTGTTCTACAGCTATGCTCAAATCGTCTGCTATTCTGCTCTTGTTAAAAATCACATCAGAATATGCAACAATCTGTTTTATAACCAGGTAAGTTTTAAAATAACAAATGAATAATGTGTGTAAGTTTCTTCATTAAAACTTCATTTCTGCCATTTTTGTAATGAATTAATAACTAGAGGCAAATTTTCAAAATGACCATTAGGTTTCCTCTATTTGAATTTCCATTTATCAGACAAATAGTTTTAGGAAAAGGCCTTTGAATGTCTTATAAAGAAACCCTAGAATGGCATTTGTTCCAGTTAGCCAGTGTAACGGCTAGAAATCTAGGTGTGGACTAGCCAAATGGTTGTTATCTATCACATAAATATAAAATATTGAGGATTCAAGAAGGCCCCTAAGTAAAGAACATGGGTCCAGAGTTGAATCCACTGTGCTTGTGGTTTAATAAAAACTGTATAACTTTGAGGTTGTCTATCATAATTTCTTGAATCATGACACCTTTTAATGAAAGCCACAACCACTCAAATGGTATAATTAATTACATTCCTTTTCAATCACAATTACTATTTAATTTAAGCTCACCCAGTGGCAGCTGCTATCAGAAGTTTCATTAATAGTGTTAGTAACAACTTTCAGTATTAACCAACTTGGCTAAAATAACATTTCAACTAAGACTTTCACCTAAATCATACTTAGAAAACTGGGGGGCCGGTGGGGGTGTCATTTTCCAGACCCTACTCCAAAAGTCAGAAGCAAAACTATTTGCAGGTGGAGGAAGATTTACAATGTGGGGCAATAGCTTAACTGAGGTTGTGATCCAGACACCAAGTAGGATCTAACCCAGATTTGCTGCCAGTATCTGAGCCACAACCACTGTGAATTAGAATCAACTTTCAACTTAAGACAAGCTATGGTCTGAATATGTTGCCCCAAAAATTCCTATGTGGAAACCTAACTCCTAAGGTGATGGTATTAAAACAAGGGGCCTTATGGAGGTAACTAACTCACAAGGGCAGAACCCGTACAATGGGATTAGTGTCCTTACACAAGAGGCCAAAAGATCTTGTTTATACTTTCTGCCATGGAGGAGCCAATGAGAAGTCAGCAGTCTACAACCTGTAAGACAGGCCTCATCAGAACCCAGCCATACTGGTACCCTGATCGTGGACTTTCTAGTCTTCTGAATTGTGAGAGACGAATTTCTGTTATTTACAAGCTACCTAATTTATGGCATTTTATTACAGTAGCCCAGACAAACAAAGATAGCAAAACACCAATAACAAAGACTCACGCAGACACAACTCCAGTCAGTTTGAAGGCTTGCTGATGAAGATCATCACCGTGGTTCATGACACAGTCATGGAGGGACAAACACACAAGTCACACTTAGGCTTTAAAGTTGGGGATGCTGATGGTGAAAATAAACATTCCTGTACTACAGAAAATGCCAAGTACCTTTGTTCTCAAGGTATTCTGCAGACTTGAATCACATATTATCTTCATAAAATTGATGGAAAAATTATTTGAGGAACAGATAAGTTTCCTTCAGTATAAAGTATTGAGGTTCTCCAAATAGGTCTTAGACATGCTGATATTAAAGCCTGTTTTCTTTGCTCTTGAATTTTCTATACGCAAAAAGAGACTCTGTCAGGCATAAATGTTTGCTTTCCTTTCACCTTCAGTATCTGGCCTTACATCTAGGATAAGAGTGTTCCTAACTGAAAAGGAAGAGGAGAATAGCAGCCTGACAGACGGCTCAATCAAGAGTACCTGGTTTCCATCCTTCACATATAAAGTCTGTATACACAGATTTTAAAGATTTTTATTATTTGTTCTTAAAGTGTGGCCCTCAACTAGAAGCCTCAGGATCACCTGAGAATATTTTAGAAATGCAAACCTGAATAATTCTGAAGGGAGAGCATGCAGATTTGCATTTTAACAAAACTTCCAGATAATTCTGATGCATGCTAAAGTTTGAAAACCGTTAGTCTTTCCTTTGTTTAGTAGATTAAGGATTCAAGTGAAGTTGTGATACATGGATGTATTATGTAGTGGTGAATTCTGGCCTTTTAGTGCACCCATCACCTGAATTATGTACACTGTACTCAATAGCCTTTCATCTCTCATCTCATTTTCACTTTCTGGAGTCTTCAGTGTCTGTTATTCCATCCTGTATGTCCATGAACACTCATTGTTTAGCTTCTATTTATAAGTGAGAACGCGCAAGAAATATTAGTCTTTACAATCATTTATGTAAACTATTCATCATCTTTTCCTGAATTGGTGGGCAACCCTATAATAATACATAGATGGTTAAAATTTCCAGATTCAATTGTTAGTATAAGTTTTTATTTGAATATTAACTCTGCCCATGCTTGTCTGTATATTTTACTTTTAGTTTTAAAGCCAGAGGGAAGTGAATCATGTAAGCAAGATGGAATACTAGTAAGTCACAACACTCATCCCTCCCACAAAAATGATAAACAACTACGTAATGACAAATATAGCTCTGTGAGGGCTTAGAATACAGTAAAGAAACTGCTGAAGCTGTATGAAGCACAAAAACTGTATGTGGCTGCAGAGAAAAGTATACAAAACATTTTTATCTGTGCCACCTCATAGCCCCATCCAGCGCAGCTCAGCAGCAAGGGAGATTCCTTTGGTTTGCCTTCCCCTCAACTCCCACCACAGATGAAAAGGTGAGCTGGAGAGCCTCAGAGCCCTTGATATTGTCATGGACTCCCACAGATTTTGCCACGGGGGATCACCAGACTTCACTGACACTGAGTCTAACTGATTGCCCTGCCTAGACTCTGTGCTGCTGCACCCTAATAGGGCTGAAGCCTGCTGAGCACTGCTTCCCTGCCAGGAACAGAGTCACTGCCGTACATTGTCCTCCCAACACAGTCAGAGCCACCACTGGGATCCACCCCAACTCCCAAAAGATACAGCTACCAATCCCCTCCACAAAACTACATGCATGTCCCAGACCGCAGCTCTGTGCTCACTTTATGTACACCCACACCTTGGACAGCAGTGTCACTAACTCAGTGAATGTACCCATAAGCCAGGCAAGCACCTTGGGAAATCTACCTGGCCATGACTTCCCACCTGGAGAACAAGGAAATCAGGAGGACCACAGCAGTCTTTGCCACTGAGGAACCCAGGAGTTCTCACCATCACCATGGACACTTGCAGCCTTGGCCACTAAAGGACCCCTACAGTTCTTACCAATGCTGACCTCAGCCGATGGAGCTCTACAGAGAAAATGCCTCAGCACTCAATCTCTCTAAAGCCACAGTTACCATTGTGCCTCCATGTGCTGCCATGTCCTATCTAACTGGTGCTTCAACACCCATGTGTAGGTAAAGGTATTTCCATAACGAGACCAGTGTATAAAGTCTGGAAAAGGTGACTCTTCCTTCAAATGTGCAGATATCACTGCAAGGCTAAAATAAAATTTTTTAATAAAAAAAATGACACCTATGGAACACATAATTTTCAAGTAAATGATCTCCCAAAAATGGAGACCTAAGAATCTCCTGATGAATAATCCAACATAATTATTTTCAGGTTTCTCAGTAAGCTACAAGAGAACACAGATAGATCAATGAAATTAGAAAAATATATGAACAAAACAAAAGCTTCAATAAAGACCTAAAAATTACAAAAAAAAAAAAGAACTAATCAGAAATTCTAGAGCTGAAGTTTACAATGAATGATATGAAAAAATGCCACAGACAGCTTCAACAGCAGACTCAATCAAGCAGAAGAAAAAAATCTGCTATCTCAAAGACAAGTCATAAGAAATCATCCAGTCAGAGAAAAACAGAGAGAAAAGAAAAAAAATGAGTGAAAAAAGCCTATGGGACTTAGGGACAATATCAAGTGAACACACACACACACACACACACACATATATGTGTGTATATATATTCATTATGGGAGTCTAAGAAGGAACAGAAAAATATAAGGGCCAGACAGCTTATTTAAAAAGAAATGACTAGACCGAACATCGTGGCTCATGCCTGTTATCCCAGCACTTTGGGAGGCTGAGGTGGGCAGATCAATTGAGGTCTGGAGTTCAAGAGCAGCCTGGCCAACATCATGAAAACACATCTCTACTAACAATACAAAACTTAGCCAGGTACATACTTATAATCTCAGCTACTCAGTAGGCTGAGGCATGAGAATCACTTGAAACTGGGAGGTGGAAATTGCAGTGAGCTAAGATTATACCACTGCATTACAGCCTGGGTAACAGAGCAAGACTCCATTAAAAAAAAAAGAAGAAGAAAGAAAGAGAGAGAGAGAGAAATATTTATGGAACTTATCTTCCATAAATCTGGTGAAGAAAATGAACATCCATATTCATGATGTCCAAGGAACCCCAAATAGGTTGAATATCATGAGGTCTTCATCAAAACATCATAATCAAATTGTCTAAAGTCAAGGACAGAGAATTTTGAAAGAAGAGAAGAAAGCAATTTGATACTTATAAGAATGGCCTCATAAGACTATCAGAAGATTTCTTAGCTGAAACATTATAGCCCAGGAGAGAGTAAGATGATATATTCAAAGTACTGAAAGGAAAAAAAACTGCCAACCTAGAACACTATATTCAGCAATATTATCATTTAAAAATTAACAAGAGAGAAACTTTTTCCCACACAGAAAAAAAACTGTCACCACTAGGTCTGCCTTACCATAAATAATTAGAAGACTTTTACAAATTTATACAAAAATGCTCTAAAAAGTAAAATGAAAAGATAAATCTCATAAGCAAAGGTAAATATAAAAACATATACTGATTAATGTAACACTATAAAGATGTATTAAATTACTTTTAATCCTTATATAAAAGATAATACAGTAGTCTCCCTTTATCTGCAGTTTTGCTATCTACAGTTTCAGTTAGCCACAGTCAATCACAGTCTGAAAATATTAAATGGAAAATTCCAGAAATACACAATTCATACATTTTAATTTGCATGCTCTTCTGTTTAGCATGATGAAATTGCATGCCATTCCACTCCATACTGCCCAAAATGTAAATCATCTCCTTGATGACTGTAACCATGCCATATATGCTACCTGTCCATTAGCCATTTATTAGCTTCCTTGATAATCAGATTAACAGATCACAAGAATAAGAAAGGTGGGTATGGTATTATAAAATATTGTGAGAAAGAAAGAAAGAGAGAGAGAGACCACATTCACATAGTGTAGTGTATTGCAGTGTACTGTTATAATTGCTGTACTTCATTATTAGTTACTGTTGTTAATCATTCACTGTGCCTAATTTATAAACTTTATTATAGGTATATATGCATAGGAAAAACATATTATATAGAGTTCAGTACTATTCATGGTTTCAGACATTAGCTATGGGTATTGGAACATATACCCCACAGGTAAGGGGGTACAACCATAGAAAAAAAATGTGTTCACGGATACACAATATTAAAGAAAGAAATCCCTCCCTTTAAGAACACAAAGTGTTAGAGATTTGGAAAGTAGAAGTGTGGTGTTTTTGTATGCAACTGGATCCATTTTCAACTCAAAACAGATTACAACTACAGGATATTTTATACAAGCCTCAAGTTAACTAAAAACCAGTAATGGGTATAAAAAGATAAAGAAAAATAGTAAAACACACACACACACACACACACACACACGCACAATAACAAAGCAAGGAGACAAAAGCAGAAGAGAGGAATGAAGAAACTCCAAAAAAAAACACCCCAAAAAAACAAAACCCAAAACAATGATCAAAATTGCAAATAATTACCTCAAATATAAATGTATTAAATTCACCAATCAAAAAGTATAGAATAGCTGAATGGATGAAGAAAAGTAAGATGATCAAGTGACTTTCTGTCTACAAGAGTCTCACTTTAGAGTAAAAGACATACATAAACTAAAAGTACAAGTGTGGAAAACATGTTTCATGTAAATGCTAACTAAAAGAAAAGAAGGCATAAATAAACTTTAAGTCTAATTCTGTCTCTAGAGACAAAGAAGGTCATTATACAATAATAAAAGGATCAATTCAACAGAAAGATATAAAAAATGTAAATAAAATGAACCCAATATCATCATTTAAATATATAATGCAAACACTGAAAGATTTGAAAGGAAAAACAAACAGTAATATAATATTACTATGAGATTTCAATATCCCACTTTTGATAATAAACAACATCCAGACAGACAGTGAATAAATATATGACTTGAATAATGATATATAGCAAATATCAGAACTTTCCACCCAGTAGCAAAATACACATTCTTCTCAAGTGTGCATAGAACATTCTCCAGGATAGATCACATGTTAGGCCATAAAACATGCCTCAATAAATTTAAGAACATCAAAATCATTTCAGGTATCCTTTCCAATTATGATGGAATAAAACTAGAATTTAAAAACAGGAATAAATTGGAAAAATTCACAAATATGTAGTAACTAAACAACACACCATTGGGTCAAAGTGGAAAATGGAAAAAATTTAAAAGTATCTCAAAACCTGAAAATGAAAATACAACTTACCAAAACTTGTGAGATACAGCAAAAGCAGTAATAAGAGACTATGTTATAATAATAAACACCTACATTAAAAATAGTGAAGGCCTCAAATAAACAATTTAATTTTGTACTTTAAAGAATTAAGTTACAAAAAGAACAAACCAAACCCTAAATTAACATAATAAAAATAATGAAGATTAGCAGAAGCAAATCAGAGAACAAAAAAAAAAATGGGAAAAATGTAGCAAAACTAAGGATTGGGTTTTTAAAAAATAAAATCAATAAAAACTTAGCTAGACTATGAAAAAAAGAGAAAAGACTCAAACAAATAAAATCAGATATGAAAAAGGAGATATTACAATGGATACCTCACGAATAAATAAAGATCAAAAGGAACTATTAAGGACAATTATATGCTAATAAACTAAAATAACCTAAAACAAATGGATAAATTCCTAGAAACTTACAACCTACAAAAATTGAATCAGGAAGAAACAAAGTCTGAAAGGCCAATAACAAATAAGGACATTGAATCAGTAAAAAAATCTTCCAATGAGGAAAGGCCCAGGATGTTATGGCTTCATGTTTGAATTCTATCAAACATTCAAAGAATAGAAACTAATCCTTTCTAATCTCTTCCAAAAAAAATTTCTTCCAAACTCATTTGATGGAACCGGCATTACCCTGATAACAGAATCATGCAGATTCTGCAAGAAAAGTACAAGTCCATATCCCTGATGAACACAGACTTAAAAATCCTTAATAACATACTAGCAAACCAAATTAAAAGCACATTAAAAGGATCATATGCCATGACAAGTGTGAATTTTTAGTAGGGATTTAAGAATGTTTCAATATAAGCAAACTAATCAGTGTTATAGAATAGTTTACCAAAATAAAAAGGAAAACATTCATGGTCATCTTAACAGACTGAGAACATGCATTTAGCAAAATTCAACATCCATTTGTGATTAAAGCTTTCAATAAAATAGGTGTCGAAATAATGCAGCTTAATGTAAAAAAGGTATGAGAAGCCTGCAGCTAATATCATAATCAATGGGGAAAATCGGAAAGTTTTCCCTCTAAGACCTGGTATAAGGCAAAAATATCCCCACTGACGACATCTTTTCAACATAGTTCTGCAAGTCTTAGCCAGAGAAATTAGACAAGTAAAACAAATAGAAGGCATTCAAATTGGAAAAAATATGTAAAATTAATCTCTGTTTGCAGATGGCATAATCATATATATAGAAACCCTAAAGGCTCAAGAATAAAACTGTGAGAAGTAATCATTGAATTCAGTAAAGTTTAATATATGATGTATAGTGAAGTTTAATATATTTATGTTTTTGAGTATTAGTGTATAGAAATGAAACTGATTGTTATATAATGAGATTAATATATAACATTTTTTGGACAATTCGTGTATAGATGAATATATAATATACATAATATTTTTTGGATAATTCATTATTCATGTATAGAAATGAAACTGACTATATAGTGAGATTAATATATAATCATTTTCATTTCTATACACGAATAATGAATTATCCCAAAAAAATACGAAAATAATTCTATTCATAATAGAAACTAAATAATGATATTCAAGTGTAAATGTAGCCAACAAGGTGAAAGACTTCTAAATTGAAAATTATGAAACACTGATCAAAGAAATTGAAGAAGGTACATAAAAATTAAAAGAAGTCTCTTGTTCTATGGGATTTGAAGAATTAATATTATCAGTATGGCTGTACTACCCAAAGTTATGGACATATTCATTACAATCCCTGTCAAAATCCTAATGGCATTCTTTATGTATAGAAATAGAGAAAAACAATCCTAAAATTCATGTAGGACCACAAAAGACACCGTGTAGCCAAAACAACTGAGCAGTAAGAACAATGCTGGAGGCATTGTATTTTCTGATTTCAAACTGTATTGCAAAGCTATAGTAATCAATATTGTATGGTATTGGCATAAAACAGTCATGAAGACCAGTGGAATAGAATACAGCACAGAAATAAATCAACACATTTATCGTCAACCAATTTTCAACAGGAGTGCCAAGAACAGAAAATGGGGAAAGGATAATTTCTTCAATAAATGGTGTCGGAAAATCTAGATATCCAAATGCAGCAAATTAAATTTGACCATTATCTCACTCCATATACAAAAACCAACTCAAAATTATAAAGACTTAAAAAGTAAAACCTGAAAATATAAACTATTAGAGGAAAAGTTAGGAGAAACCTTCTTTGTTTGGACAAATCATAGGCTGGGCAATGATATGCCTTTAAAATGATAACAAAAGTAAAGAAAACAAAAGAAAAACTAGAAAAATGGAATTGCTTCAAACTAAAAGTCTTCTGCACAGCAAAAGAAACAATCAACAGCATGTAAAGGCAACCTACGGAACGGATAAAATATTCGCAACATGCACATACATTAGAAAGGGGTTAATATTTAAAATATATCCAAAGGAAATTGAAAATAGTATGCTAAAGACATATCTCATTCCCTTGTTTACTGAAACATTATTCATAATAGCCAAGACATGAAATCAATCATCAGATAAATGAATAAAAAATGTGTATATGTATACATATGCAATGGAATATTGAGTATTAGAATATTTTTCAGCCTTATAAAAAGAAGGAAAACCTGTAATCTACAACAACATGAATGAATTTGAAGGACATTGCACGAAGTGAAATAAACCAGGCACTAAATGACAAACACCGCATGATCCAAAAGAGTCAAACAAAGAGACAGTAGAACTGTAGTTGCCAGGAGCTGAGGACAAGGGACTAAATGGGAAGATGTTTGGTATAGTTTCAGTTACACAGGAGGAATAAGATCTGGAGATTTGGCTGCATAAATGTCTTCTTTTGAAAAGTATCTGTTAATATCCTTTGCCCACTTTTTGATGGGGTTATTTTTTTCTTCTAAATTTGTTTAAGTCCTCTGTAGATTCTGGATATTAGACCTTTGTCAGATGAGTAGATTGCAAAAATTTTTTCCCATTCTGTTGGTTGCTGGTTCAAAAAGCTCATCAACACTGGTCATTAGAGAAATGCAAATCAAAACCACACTGAGATA
>CAUYLG010046049.1:0-14735 GCA_963573385.1 Cacajao melanocephalus | reverse complement strand
GTGCTCATCCGATCCCCCCTCCCCCCTCCCCTCCCCTCCCCCTCCCCTCCCCTCTCCCCTTCCCCCTCCCCCTCCTCCTCCCCCCTCCTCCTCTTCCTCCCTTTCTTTGTTCCTCCTCTTCTTTTGTGTGTGCGTTGGGAGGGCGGTTATTATTTCCTGTTTCCTACCTTATGTTGGAATTATTGATGTTTATAGGTTCCTTCATCTTCTCCACTGGCCTGCGAGATCCTTGAGGACTGGACTTTTATTCATTCGTGAAGCCCAAAGGACCTGGCCTAGAGTCTAACTGCAAAGAGGGAATGAGCAGGGGCCCTGCATGCATGTGAATGGAATCCCTGGAGCTGTGCAGCCCAGCCCAATGACTGAGCCAGTGAGCGAGTGAATAGGTTAATGAACGATGAAGATGTGTACTTACACAGCACCTACTATGTGCCATGCACTGTACTTAGTACTTTACAGATGGTAACTCATTATAAAATGAATGGACATAGGAATAAATATTGAATGAATGGGTCCCTGTGCTTGGTTCTCAGCTCAGGGCTGATGACCTCTTTTCTCCAGGAAATATGAGCATACATTCTCAGTTCTGAGCCCCATTTGGCTTGGGAGCTCTGTCCAAGTTCTAAGCCTTGGTTTTAACAAGCTTTACTTACATCAGTGGAATCAGGATGGGGAGACTGTAATTGTCCCAACCTGATAAAGTTGCTGATTATCCAAAGAGCTGCCCCATCCCCTGGTGGAACCCAAGAACAATAGAGAGAGGTCACTATAGCTGCGATCTAGACTGCCTGCTTGGTTTCCCCTTCAATGTTGAGTCTCATTCCGTGAGAGTAGTAGGACATTCTTTGTGTTTGCACAAATGTAGGCACCAATCTGTTTCATGTATATGACATTTTAGAGCTTAGTAATTCTTAATTCATTATCTAAAAGTAGATAATGAATTAAGAAATACCTGAAGAGTTACTTATTTCTCCCTCTTCCCTACCTCCATTATAAGGTGCAGAAAACACACATTACTTTATACTCATTTTACAGATGAGGAAACAGGTCAAAATGTAGAAAAAGGATTTGCCGTAGGTCTTACTGCAAGGTAGGGATTCTAACTTGCACTCTGGCTCAACTCTTTTTCTTTCTTATTGCAAAAATGTATAATACTTAGGTGGAAAAACATACCAATCTATTGGCCACCATTGTGATAACAACCGAGAGGAGGACATAGCGGTTCTGTTGATTGAGGGTGCTAGAGGGAAAGTGTAGGAAAGAGAGGTCTGCTTGGAGGTGGTTGGGGAAGATGTTGAGACGGGGCTTGGGGACAGGTACAGAGGAAGTGACAGTGATAGCAGGGGCGATGAGGGTGCAAAGGCCATGGGGACAGATTCTAAGAGAACCAAAGAGGCAGAGAGCAGGGGTCTTGGGAACAATGAAAAGAGTTAGCAAGGCAGAGCCACTAGGAGCATGGCCTCTGGAACCAGATAGGCCTTGGTTCAAATTTTGCTCACTTCTAGCCATGCAAGCTTGGACAACCAACTTAACCTTTCTGGCCTCAATTTGCTCAACTGTAAATTGGGACTGTGGTTGCCCACGCCTAATAAGGTTGTCGTGGAGATGACCTGAGATAGGTCATAGTGAGTGCTCAATCACTGGCCACTGTTGTAAGCATCTGCTATTTTGATCTCCTGGCTATCCATTTGAGGGACGAGAACAAGCTTCTTTCTAGTCACACGGTAACCGGAGCACAGAGACTGGGCCTCCTGCCTTCCTGCTACTGCTCTTTTAACACATCATTCAGGATGGCTGTTCAGGAGGCCCCTGAGTGAGGAAGCCCACTCCCCAGCACACTGAGGCTGTGCCCACTGTTTCCACCCCCAAGTCTTGACCCAGCCTCAGCAAGGTTCCCTGTTGGCCCAAAAGTCAGGGTACAACACCCAGCAGTAGATGCTATTGTATGCCACCTTAATCTCTCCTTTTCTCCTCAAGAAATATGTGTCTTCTTCCTAGGCTGGGAGGGTAGGTTCTGATCCAGCCCAGTCCCACTGAGAAGGTCCCAGGACCACAGGAAGTAGTTTAGCCCTCCCGAGCCCCAGAGTCTCAGAGCCAGCCCATTTTCCTAGCCTGCAGCTCATGCCTTCTCCTCTTCCCCCGGCCCCCATGGCTCCTCTTCCTAAGCCTGCTGCCCCTTCCCCATGTCCTCACTAAAGTTCAACTGCACCCTGCCTCTGAACCTGAGCGAAGTCAACCATCGCAGAGCCATCAACAAGCGCAATAGAAATTAGAGTGCAAGAGAGAGCGAGAGAGAGTGAGAGAGAGAGGCAGATACATAATTTATGATATAGTGGAGTGTGAGTGACAGGCAGCCGCAGGAGGCCTCGGCACCTTATCGATCCTTTCAAAAAACCTGAGAAAGGGCCCCGTGCTGAGGGCCAGGGGAGGCATTGAAGGTGCAGGCAGGGGCAAGGCCATTAAGGACGCAGTGCGACAGGGCAGCCACCGGGGGATGGGTGGGGGGCTCAGGCAGGTGGGGCACACACACGTGCCTCCGATCGATGACACCATGTCAAAACATAAAATGCATGCTTTGGCTCTTAAGTCAAATGTGCGTGAGATTTTTTAAAAGCATTGATTCAGGATGGATCAATGAAAATTGAGGCATAGTTTTTTTTTTTTCCCCTGTGCAAAAAGGGGTAAGAACACTTTGCAGAGAGGCACCTGGCAGAGGTGGCAAGGATAAATGTTCCAGGAAAGTGCCTTCTCTACTGGCAACCAGAAAGCTCTGGAAGGAGGTCAAGGTGTTAGCTTCCCTGCCTTCACTTCCAAAGCAGAGGCACCCATGGGAGCTGTGGAGGTCTCACCCCCAGGGGAAGAGCTGCAGACCATTCACTCACACTCACCTTCCCATCACCCAAGCATGACACAAACTTTCTCCAATTCCAAAGCAAATCCAGCTCTACCTTCAAAATACATCCAGGATCCCCCAGCCTTACCGTGTCCACTGCTTTCTCTCTGCTAGTCTTCCACTGGGACCATTGTCTCAGCCTTCCTGCTTCTGTCCTGGCCTCTCTATCCGTCCGTGGCCACTGCAGCTGGAGGGATCGTGTCACTCCTCTCCCTAGCTCCCATCTCACCCTAGGAAAATCTAAAATCATGTCCTGGAGGATCCCACTCCATTCCCTGTCCTCCATCCTGACTTTTCCTTTTACTGCGTTTTCCCTCATTCATAGACAGCATCG
Organism: Cacajao melanocephalus; assembly: GCA_963573385.1. NCBI lineage: Eukaryota > Metazoa > Chordata > Mammalia > Primates > Pitheciidae > Cacajao > Cacajao melanocephalus. Next base: position 11,508 of record CAUYLG010046049.1, on the reverse strand, counting down.
GGGCACCTTCCCTCACTCACTGTTCAGCCTAGTATGGACAGCCCCACTGCCACTTCTCCAGCCAACCTTGCATCACCCCATGACACTCCTGCATTTTTTCTTCATAGCACCTAACACTATTTAGAGTATAATTGGTACTAAGTCTGTTGACTGTAGGTTCTGTATAGAATGTAAATCACATGAGGCCAGGGAACTTGTCTGCCTAGCTTGCTGCTGTGTTCCCAGACGTAGAACAGGGTTTGACACAGAGTAGATGTTCAGCGAATGTGTATTGAAAAAAAGGAGGGAGGGAGGGAGAGAGGGTGGAAGGAAGGAAGGAAGGAAGGAAGGAAGGAAGGAAGGAAGGAAGGGGAAGAAGGAAGAAAGAGATGGAGAGGATGGAGGGAAGGAAGGAATGAAGAGAGGGAGAGAGGGGGAGGGAGGGAAGGAAGAAAAAAGAGAAAAAAGGATGGAAGGATGGATGGAAAGAAAGGTGGAAGGATGGAAGGAGGAAAAGATAGAAGGAGGGAAGGATGGAAGAAAAGGTGGAAAGAGGATGGAAGGAAGGATGAATGGAAAGAAAGAAGGAAGGAGGGAAAGAAGGAAGAAAGGGAAAGAAGGGAAGATAGAAAAATAGCAAGGAAGAAAGGAGGAAAAAAGGGAGGGAGAGAGGATGAAAGAAGAGAAGAACAAATGTGTTATAAGTAGGAGACAACGCCACACCTCAAAGCTGCCATCAACACTGTAAAATATAAACAGAAAACCACCTGTTATGATCTGCAAAGACTTCCACAGGAGCCGTCCATCCTTAGCTAGGAGCTCTAACCAGGAGCTCTAAATGTAGGACTTTGAGTCATCAAGGGAAATGGACCTCTTCTCGGGAGGAACAAGTTTACCTTTCTGTCGAGTCATGTGAAACTCATTCCCCCTCCCAGCTCTGTTGGGGTGGGGGTGGTATTTTGAGGGTGAGTTTTGCTTTTCCTGGAGTGCAGGAGGATGCCAGGCTCTTCTGCCCTAAAACTGTGGGGCAGAGGACTGCAGATTTTGCTGGAGTCACGGGGGAGGCCGGGCTCTTTGTCATTCTGGGTGCTGGCATCTGGGTTCTACTTGGGGATGGAGGCTGCAGACTGCTTTATGCCTCTATTTTTCATTATCTTGAGCACTTCCCTGGCTGGGATAGTCAGGCATGACGATGAAATGTATCTTCACTTGTGAAAGAGAGAGAGACAGAGACAGAGAGACAGAGCGACAGAGAGGCCATTCCACCAGCAGGCCTGTGCCCTGGTCCCCGCCTCTCCCTCTCTGGCCCCATCTTGGAACAAAAAGGAACCAGAATCATTGCATTTGGCCCGTGCTCATGAAGACATTTATTTCCTGAAATCATTTTTCAAGAAGCCAGCTTCATTTTGTTATTTATATGATAACTTAATGACCAACTTAGAGGCAGGAGGCAAAAAGGAATGGAGTCGAGGATGTGGGGTAAGGGAGGTGAAGAAGAGCCTGCTGAAAATTATGCTCTCTTCTTTGACTTTTTTTTTGGATTGCACCAATATGTCTCCCTTCTCTTCACCTTCTCTCTCAATCTCACTCTCCCTCCCCATCCCATCTCCCTTCCTCTCTGTCTTACTAATAGCCCTCTCCTCTCATCTCTCCACGACCTCTGCCCTGGCCCCCAGCCTAGCTCACAGACAAACTTGACCCCTAATAATTTCTGACACTGGGATCTTCTCTGTGCAGAGCAAGGGGCTGGCCTTCCCAATCAGCAACATCCTTTACTGGGCACATCCCATGGGTTTCCATTGGTGAGAACCCACCGAATTCCCCAGGCTACCAAGCCTCTGGGGAGCATCTCATTGTCTCATTCCTGGGTTCTTAGCATTCCAGCTGAGGGCGCCTCCCAAACCCTGGTCTGGGCTGCACCGAAGAGCATTTTATTCTGGTGCTTTTCAGAGTGGGGGATGCTGATGTTTCCCTGGATACACCTCTCCCATACCTAGATGCTATTTTTGCAGTGTTTCATGCCCTTCAGGCCTAAAAAGGGCCTTTGCCTAGCAGACGAGGCAGAAAAGCAGAAGGGCTCTGGAGCCAGGCTGTACCACCTACCGGCTGTGTGATGCTGGGCAAGCTACCTAACCTCGCTGGACCTCGATTTCCTCGTCTGCATAATGGGGTAAGTTGTATATATTTCATAAGGCTCACGTAAGGGTTGAATGTGTGAATATTCACAAAGCACGTAGAACAGTGGCTGATGTATTATGCATATACATTCAATGCTAGCTATGGTCAGCCTCCATCATCTCCACTTCTGGGGTATGCACGTGAAGGAGGTGCTGTCTGGCCTGGACTCAAACACAGCAAAGCTGTTAGCTTACTGCTTGGGCAAATCACCCTTTCTCCTTGAGTCTCTATTTTACTATCTCTACAATGCTATCTTCACAATCTCTAAAATCTCTACTATCTACTGATAGTACCCCTATCACAGGAGCATGGGAAGAGCAAAGACTCTAAATCCAGGCCTTGTGAGTTCAAATCCCAGCTCTACCACTTATTAGCTGTGTGACTTGGCACAAGTTGCTTAACTTCTCTGTGCCCCAGATACTGCATGTTATAATCTTGTCTCTCTCCTTTATGGCTATTAAGGGGATGAAATAAGTTAATTCATGTAAAGCTCTTAGCACACAGTGTCTGTCAGAGGGTATTACTCTGTCGGATGTCAGTTACTACCATCATCCAAATATCATAGTCCCTGAAAACTATTTTCTCACCTGCCTTTTGTCTCCGAGGGATTTCTTTTCCCCTTACTCTCTTCCCATTGGGTGGCTCCCGGCAAAAGTTCCTACTTTTTAACTAAAACCGAAATCATTCTGGCAGACTCTGTCAAGCAAGTCTTACCTCTGGAGGCAGAAAGGGGAAGGTGAGCCATCAGGAGGGGAATTAATATCAGTAAAAAGCTGGAGAAGGTGACAAGAAACAAACTCTAGAACCAGGCCTTGAATGCCGGCCCTGGCTAGGCCAGCCCCTCATAGTGTGACCTTAGAGAAGCCTCTGAACTCTTTTTGGCCTCAGTTTTTTCATCTGTCAAATGGGGATGATTCCCTGCTTCCTTCCTGCATAATCACAAAACTTAAATAAGATAACCAGCAAGATGGCCTGAGATGGGGAACAGTAACACAAAATCCAAGCCGCCTGTTCTATTTGGGTGTTACTGGCAGCAAGGCCACTCAAGGGATCTCACGAAATGGAGGGCAGGGGACAGGACCTAGAGGAAGAGGGACAGCTGGCCTCCAGACGGCAGGGATGGAAGGGCGGCTCTGGCCCTAAGGCAGGAGTGTGTGGATTACCTGTCTACATGGGCTTTGCCAAGCTCAGGGGTTTGTGGGCCGGCGGGGAGGTGGTGATTGGCTTTGTCAGTGGCTGCAGGAGAATCTTGTTCCTCTACTCTCGTATCTCTTGCTTTCTTAGAGTTTTGCTTCCTTAAAACGTGAACTTACATATGACCTTGTTTGACTTCCAGGTCCTCTGTCAACATCATGGATCAGAAATGTGCTGGCTCGTGGGCCCTGGCAGCTAACACAAATGGGTCCAGTAGGCCAGGTGACACAAGGGACAGCATCTGTGCTTTCTGAAGGATGGTGGTCATCCACCTTGTTTGTTCTCAGGTCCATTCCCCTCCCATTTCTTGCTGTTCTCCGCATAGCAGGGGACAGACCCCTCCGTATCACGTATTTCCCAAGCTCCTTTAACCACAGGCTTCCAGCTAGGTTCAGCCAATAGGAGGTGCAGGTTGCAGGCTGGAGGGCAGGAAGAAGGAAGAAACCAGGATATTTCTCCCCATCTTGCTGTTGTGGGTGGTTTGTCTCCTCTGTGACTTCTCTTCCCACAGCTTGGCTCCTCCCTCTGTGGCTCCAGCTTTGGCAAGGCTGGCCCTCCATGGATCCAGCCTCTGCTATTGGCCTCTGGCGATACCATCTCTATCTTTGTCCCTCCAGTCCCAGTCGCTAATCTCTGGTTTGCCTCACCTCCTCATTGTTTTTTCAGCTCCTCCAACATCTGTGTGGCCAAGTCTCTGAATTCACTTCCCTCTGTTGAATTCCTGGAGTGGGTTTTGTTTGCCTGGATGCATTTTGAGCGACAGATTCAAAGGGCAGGCCCGTGAGCCTAGCATGGCCTGCTCCTTTAATCTCTCAAGCAAAACTACGTGTTTGGATTTTTATACAATGCCTGATTTTTACATGTTAGGACCAATTCAAGCTTTAAAACAATATTCTGAAGGCTGAATACAGCCAGTCCATGGAGAGTCCCAGTTTGCAACTCTGCTCCTTATCATGATTCTGTGTTTTTTTGCCACTGTTTCCTTCTCTTAGTACTTCTTGGGTCAGGTCCTAAGGAGGGGAGTAGGTTTGGTCAGCTCAAGTCTTTATGTCACTGACTACTCAATGGATTCTCTGTCTTTGAGTTGGGTGCCCTCCCTTGGCCAAGGACCTAAGGTTAGGGGTGATCTCATGGGACAAAAGAATATTGATTAAGTCTGTCTATTTGGCAAGATGGCTTGCCTTTTAATTCAATGTTCTTTCTGTCTTACCACTTAGGCTTCCTCTAGTTATTTAGTAGTTTGTTTTCTTTTGTTGATCATCAAAGCCAGGACTATAACCTAGATCTGCAGACTCGGATGAATCTATTAGGACTTCACCTTATTTTTCTGAATGACAAGAGGCTCAGGCCTTCTTTCTGATGATCCTTTTAGACTTGGTGGTCTACGGTTCTAGAGATGACCTTTCTGTAGCGTCAATTCATTTATCCATCCATCCACTGATTCATTTATCCCATCTATCCATCCATTCACACATGCATACACTCATCTATCCATCCATCCATCCATCCATCCATCCACCCATCCATCCATCCATCCATCCATCCATCCACCCACCCATTCACTGATCCATGTATCCCATCCATCCATCCATCCATGAGTGCATTCATCCATCCATTCGCCCATCTATCCATCCATCATCCACCCATTGATCCATTCATTTATCAATCCATCCAGCAAATAGTTATTAATTATCTACTATGCACCATACCAGGCACTGTACTGTGTTGTATAAAGTAGTGAATGACACAGATAAGCCCTGTCCCCATAGAACTACATTCTAGTCAGAAGAAAGAGACAATAAATAAGCAAATAAATACATATATCAGATAATTTTGGATAGTGATAAGTGTTCTAAGAAAAAGAAAAACAAATAGAAAAATAAGACCAAGGGCGAGGGGATACTGTAGGGTGGCTGGTGAGGGAAAGCCTGTGTGAGGATGACATTGGAGTTCAGATTTGAAAGTAGGTCTGAGGAGAGAATATTCTAGATAGACAATATTCTAGATAGAGGGTCAATGAGTATAAAGACACTGAGAGTGAAAGGAGGAGAAGAATGAAAGCCAGAGTGGTTGGAGCCACAAGGAGAGAGTGATTGGAGATAAAGATGGAGGAATAGCTAGGCCCAGATCTTCCAGAGCTTTGTGGGCTATGGAAAGAACTTGAAGTTTGATGCTGAGTACCTGGGAAGCCATCTTTTCCAGGGGAAGCTCCTTTGCTTGTCATCTAGCTGCGACCACTGCTTGGGAATTACATCCCTATGGAGACCAGAAGCAGCTGATGTGACCAGGCCAGGTCCCAGCAGTGAGCCTGTGTCATGAATATGGATGACTGGACATTCCACTTGGTCTGGATGAAGCTCTGAGACCTGTGCTCTCAGCTGTGCCTGTGCTTCAGGATTGGGGTGGGTGGAAGAGTCATAAGGTCAGGCAATTCATAATGGTGGCTAGGGGGTCAGCCAAGCTGGGGTTAAGTCCTGACTCTGCTACTTACTACCTGATGACCTTGCACGAGTTACCTACCTCCTTAAGCCTCAGTTGTCCCACCTGTATAAAGGACACTGTCACAATGCCTCCTGCGGCTGTTGAAATGATTAAGTAAGATAATGTATAGAAGAGTTGAGCACATGGTGCTTGATATATTTTAGTTATTTTTTCCCATCATCACAATATATCAAGAGCAGAACTCTCTGGAGTTTGGGATCTTGTGGAAGGAGGGAGGGCGGGGATCCTGGGTACCATTTGTTTTAGTCTAGGGCTCTATTAGAGGCAGAACTGCTGTCTGAGACAGCTATCTCTGCCCCCAACTTAGAATGTGACCTCGGGATCCTCATCTGTAACATAAGGGAAGTGGGCTCAGTGCCTTCTTTGACCTTCCCCTCTTACATTCCAAGGCTCAACTCTGGCCACTGGCAGAGGTGGGACTGAGTTTGTCCTGTACTGTGGGGAAGTCGCTCAGTCCTTGAGGTTCAAGTTTGGGTGAGGGTCGTCTTTGGGCTTGAAGTGATCCAAGGTAGGATCCTCAACTCCTAGTCAGCTAAGATAAAGGTCCTTGGTAACCAACTGAGAAGAAGCTGGTTTAGAGCAAATAATGGTTCCCATTGTGCTTAGACTGTATTTCTACCGGGACAACCCCGCATCCAACCATTTGCAAAACCCCCAAATTTCCAGCACACATTGTGTTCCCAGCATGGTGCAAAATTACTTTCTGACAACTGTTTGAAATGGATTTCTTCATTTTTTAGATGAGGAAACTGGGAATGTAAAAGGTGAAATGGATTATCCAAGGTCACACAGCAAATGCATGTCAGGATCTCATCTTTATTCTATTCTCCATGCCTTCACTGCTTCCTCCCAACCAAAGCCATCACTGTCTCTCATCTGGAAGACATCAATAGCCTCTGCACTCCACTGGCCTCTGGGCTTCTACTCTGCCTCCTTCCAATCCATTTTCTACAAAGAAGACAGAGTGATTTTTTTTTTTTAAATAGGAACTTAATACCTTGTATGTACCAGGCACTATTCTAGGTGCTGGGAATACAGCAGTGCAAGCTGTTTTCATGCTACTCTGGCTTCCTGTTGCTTGCAGAATAAAATTCAACATACCAAGTGTCTTGATTGTGGTAGGGGCAATGGGAGTGGCCTGCCCTAGGGGCAGGCAATAAGAGGTTGTCTCTAGAGAAGGTAAACCCAATAATAAAACTAACTAAAAACTGATCTTTCTTTATGATCATCCCACACCGGCAATTCTACACAGTGTTAGTAATAAAATACTCCTCTCTGCTTGACCTGTAAGTGGGTGGCCATATAATTGATTACTCCTAATAATTACATCAAGACAATAGGGATAAACAGAGACATCTAAGGCCCCGCCTAAAAGGCCTTATGGAATCTGGCCTCTGCCTACCTCTTTAATCTGGTATCTTGAAAATTTCTACCTCATTGAAACAAAAAGACCCACTTTGGACTCTATACACATTTCCAACTTCTCCTTACCTTGGGGCTCTGTCCAAGACCTAAAGGATGGCACTTGTCCAGGGAAGGCGACTGGGCACTGTAGCCAGAGGGAGGTACAAGTCTCAGGGCTTTGCAGCACTTCCCTTGGTTCTCCTCCAGGACCTGCAGGCCATGGGAACTAATTAGGGTCTTGGCTGAAATGTTGTATCCTCAGAGAGGCCCTCTCTAAGCCTAGAAAAGCAGGAAATCCCTAGTGCATAGTTCTTTCCCTTTATGTCTCTTATGACAATGGTGATTGTTTTGTTATTGGCGTGGTTACTATTTTATGACCCTCTCTTCTAGCAGTCTCTGAGTGCCGTGACATCGGTGGCCATGCCTGATTTGCTCCTGGTTGTACTCCTGACACCTAACACAGTGCCTGGCACCTAGTAGACACTCACTAAGCCTTGCTGGAATGGATGGATGGATGGGTGGATGGATGGTGAAGCTGAGATCCAAACCTAGGCTGACTCAAAAGCCCATGATCTTCCCACCACTTTAATTCCAAGGCTGCCAGCATGGTTGAAAAAGCAGATTATATCCAGGCAGGAGGGCCTTCTTGTCAAAGTCAAGGCCAAGATCAGTGGGAAAGGATCAAGTAAAAGCAAGGGATCCAGATGTGCAAATTCCCTTCAACGAGGCAGATGTGACCCAGTGATTCCATGCCAGGCGTAACCGTTGCATCTGGTTGCTCATTTCCATTAAAGGAATTGTAGCAGGTGCAAAAACCGGAGATTATCCCAAGAATTAAGATATGAAAAGCATGTTAGATCACTAAATTCCAATTAGGGAAATTAAATTGTGCACACTCCCTTCCTGATGCAATATTGGGAGCTTGCATTAGCTCTGGGCTCCGGTTCTAATAAAATTAGAGAATAACACTTTAATTGAATTGTGCTTAAAAGGATCATGCTGACAAATGTGATTGTATCTGGCTGGGATGCACACCTTCTCCAGCAATCATTAAATCCAATGAAATGCCAGTCTCAAGATCTTGACAGTTTTCTGAAACAATCTGTGAACCGTGCTGTATCTTGGAGCATCTAATCAATTTAGAGCCGCCTCATTAGGACTTGGCTGCTAACGGATACTTAAAAATCAAAGCAAATTACTGCACTCCATGGATAACTAGCTAATCATATCGATACAACATGGCTGGATTGTGTTGCAACAATTCATTTCCTCTTTAAGAAGCCACTGTCACCTATAATTTAGGGACTGAGATTCATAAGCCTGATGCAGACAGCTCTGATGTCAAGGATTTTCCCGAGCACAGGGCCAAGGGGTGCATACCACCCCCGCTAATTGGGGTAAGCTAAAGCCAGCCTCTGACTCCCATCATTCACACCCTACCTCATTCCAAGATATTGAGCCCAAGACATTATTGTGCAAAAGAAGAATCAGAGGTTCAGAGATGGGTAGCATCTTTCGCAAGATCACACAGCAAATGAGTGGCAGGGCCAAGATTTGGCCCTTCTGAACATCACATCAGACTTTCCAATATAATTTCAGCAGCGACTTAGAACAGTGATTATTCTTTCATTGACAGTTTACACGGGTCCAATTTTAATGATCTCTTACTAAAAATGAACATCATCATCATCATTATAATACCAACGGCCTATCCTTATATAGAACTTATTAAAAATACAACTCATTTAATCCTCTTGTCTGACTATTGTGATAGGTGTTAATGCTGTCTGCTAAATATGTCTGGCTCTCCTGCTCCAGGACACATAGTAAGTCTATATTTCTTGGCTTCCTGGAGTCGAATTGACCAGGAGGCTGGTTCCAGTCAAAGCATTGTGAATCAAAGGATTGTGTGTTATTTCCAGGCAGAGCATTTAATTGCTGGTTCAAGATCTCTACCGTTCTTTTTAGCTCTGCTTCATCAGGCTGAAATATTTGAGTTCATGGCTGCCCTGAATACAATAAGCAGAAACTCCTAGCAAACTAATAATGATGTAGCATGAATTAAAAGTAACCTCTCACTTTTGGAAGCCTCTGAGATGCTGGGGTTGCTTGTTATTGCAGCATAACCTAGCTTGTCCTGACTGAAGGGATCATCACCCCCATTTTACACGTGAGGAAACGGAAGCACACAGACATGAAGTGGCTGGAGCTAGGTCATATTCGGACGCTGTCAGTAGATTTCTCTACAGCCCAGATGTCTCCTTGGGCCTGCAGAGTCACAGTGAATGCTGGGAACTGGTTTTCAGACTCGGTCAGGCTTATTGAGACCACTTGCCCCGTCACTGAGCTCAGGCCTTGCCAGATGTACTTCTTAATCTGCTCTTTTTTAGGCATGTGAACCACTGGTTGCTCTGAAAAAGTCCTTTTGATATCTTCCGAGATAAACTCATCTCATCTTCAAAGAGGCGAGTCCATGCTTTACCAAAAGGACTGGCTCTTTGAAGGAGAAATTCCAGGCACAGGGAAGACCTGAGCAGAAAGCTACATTCCATGGTGACCTGTCTGCACCCACCCCCCGAGCCTGACTGTACTGGCAGCCATGGGTTTTAGTAATGGGTGAGGAAGACTCTGTAGTTATGCTCTCCTGTGCGTGCTGTGCCATTGACTTTGTAGAACCTCCAAGGTGTTGGCTGCTTGTAGTCCCAGGAGCAGTTTGAGGGGTGGGATTGGGGGAGAGAACCCGAGATCCCAGAGCTCGAAGAGGGAGTAGAGGAGAAAGTTTGTAGAAATTGTATACAGCTTCAGGAAATGTATACCCTTGGCGAGCCATATCAGAGTCGGTTAAGACAATAATTGCAGGCCTTCCCAACACAGAGAGAGGGCAGGATGGCAGGGCCTGCTATTATCATGTTCTCTCAGGCACAACAGCTTGTTTACAGGAGGGCTGTGGACTGCAGAGTGATTGTCTGGTGGCTCCGGAGGCAAAGGCTGCTCCCCACACCCGCAGCTTGGGCCCAAGCCTGGCCATCAACCTCAGTGCTTAAGCCTGGGGCACCCATTGCCAGGATGCTCAAGGGAGCAGCCACTGGGCTGCAGATGGTTAACCCAGTGCCATCATCAGCTCCTGTGCATAGCTCAAGTCTTTTCCACCCGCCATAGGCCCAGAGAAAGCCAGCGCTGCCCCAGCTGGGATGCGTAGTTGGAAGGCACTTGAGACCCAAAGGCAAGTAATCCAAATTCTGGCCTGAACTCACTGCTCACCCACTGTGGGACCCTGGCAGGGTCCTTCCCTATCACATCCTCAGTCTTCTCGTGTTAAAATAAAAGAATCCCAGCAGATTAGCATTTTTCAATTTTAAATTATATTTCCAAACCTTTGAGGGTGTGTGTGTGTGCACTTCTTGTGGATGCCAAGGTTTGACACAGATTATTTTTATTCTAATGTCATGTCCATATTTATGTGCATGTTGCAAACAACAGAAAACAATGATGGCTAATTTAAGCAGGAAACATATAAATGAAAAGATATAGGGTAGATTACAGACGCTCCCTGAAGAGCACGGAAACAGAATGGAGGTTTCATCACATCAAACCACATGGCAGAATGGGTCCTGCAGAGCCTGATATGGGGCTGCTGCTGGTGTTGATACCAGTGCTGTCTCTTCAGACACCACCCAGGCTGCACCCTGGATACTGCTGCTGGAGTAGGGGTGGCAGCCACCCTGGTGGCCTACCTTCCCTAAAAGGTTTCCACATAGCCTTTCTCCCTTTCTCCTTTTTCCCTTCCCTTCCCTTCTCTTCCCTTCCCTTCCCTTCCCTTCCCTTCCCTTCCTTTCCCTTCCCTTCCCTTCACTCCCCTCTCCTCCCTCCCCTCCTGTCTTCTCCTTTCTTTTCTTTTCTCTTCTCTTCTTTCTCTTCTTCTCTTCTCTTCTTCTCTTCTCTTCTCTTCTCTTCTCTTCTCTTCTTCTCTTCTCTTCTCTTCTCTTCTCTTCTCTTCTCTTCTCTTCTCTTCTCTTCTCTTCTCTTCTCTTCTCTTCTCTCTCTCCTCTCCTCTCCTCTCCTCTCCTCTCCTCTCCTCTCCTCTCCTCTCCTCTCCTCTCCTCTCCTCTTCTCTTCTCTTTTCCTCTTTTCTTCTCTTCTTTCTTTTCATTGAGGCGGAGTCTCACTCTGTGACCCAGGCTGGAGTGCAATGGCGCCATCTTGGCTCACTGCAACCTCCACCTCCAGGGTTCAAGCAATTATCCTGCCTCA
>CAUYLG010046048.1:0-69808 GCA_963573385.1 Cacajao melanocephalus | reverse complement strand
TGTCTCCAGATTTTTTAATGATCGCCATTATAACTGGCATGAGATGGTATCTCAATATGGTTTTGATTTGCATTTCTCTAATGACCAGTGATGATGAGCATTTTTTCATATGTTTGTTGGCCTCATATATGTCTTCTTTTGAAAAGTATCTGTTCATTTATTTCACCCACTTTTTGATGGGGTTTTTTTTCTAGTAAAATTTGTTTTAGTTCTTTGTAGATTCTAGTTATTAACCCTTTGTCAGATGGGTAGCTTGCAAAATTTTTTCCCATTCTGTTGGTTGCCAGTTCACTCTATTGATTGTTCCTTTTGCTGTGCAGAAGCTCCTAAGTATAATTAGATCCTGTTTGTCTATTTTGGCTTTTGTTGCCAATGCTTTTGGTGTTTTAGTCATGAAGTCCTTGCCTATGCCTATGTCCTGAATGGTATTGCCTAAGTTTTCTTCTAGGGTTTTTATGGTGTTATGTCTTATGTTTAAATCTTTAATCCATCTGGAGTTAATATTTGTATAAGGTGTCAGGAAGGGGTCCAGTTTCAGCTTTCTGCACATGGCTAGCCAGTTTTCCCAACACCATTTATTAAACAGGGAATCCTTTCCCCATTGTTATTTTTGTGAGGTTTGTCAAAAATCAGATGGTTGTAGATGTGTGGCATTTTTCCAAGGCTTCTCTTCTGTTCCATTGGTCTATATCTCTGTTTTGGTGCCAGTACCATGCTGTTTTGATTACTGAAGCCTTGTAGTATAGTTTGAAGTCAGGTAGCATGATGCCTCCAGCTTTGTTCTTTTTTGCTTAGGATTGTTTTCGCTAAGTGGGCTCTTTTTTGGCTCCATATGAAGTTTAAGGTGTTTTTTTCCAGTTTTATGAAGAAGGCCAATGGTAGCTTGATGGGGATAGCATTGAATCTATAGATTACTTTGGGCAGTATGGCCATTTTCATGATACTGATTCTCCCAACCATGAGTATGAAATGTTTTTCCATCTGTTTGTGTCCTCTCTTATTTCGTTGAGTAGTGGTTTGTAGTTCTCCTTGAAGATGTCCTTTACATCCTCTGTTAATTGTATTTCTAGGCATTTTATTCTCTTTGTAGCAATTGTGAATGGGAGTTTGCTCATGATTTGGCTCTCGTTTGTCTGTGTGATTTTTTTATTCCTATAGGAATGCTTGCGATTTTTGCACATTGATTTTGTATCCTGAGACATTGCTGAAGTTGCTTCTCAGCTTAAGGAGATTTTGGGCTGAGATGATGGGGTTTTCTAAATACACAATCATGTCATCTGCAAACAGACGCAATTTAACTTCCTCTTTTCCTAATTGAATATCCTTCATTTCTTTTTCTTGCCTGATTGTTCTGGCTAGAACTTCCAATACCACGTTGAATAGTAGTGGTGAGAGAGGGCACACTCGTCTAGTGCCAGTTTTCAAAGGGAATGCTTCCAGGTTTTGCCCATTCAGTGTGATATTGGCTGTGAGTTTGTCATAAATAGCTTTTATTTTTTTGAGATACAGTCCATCAATACCTAGTTTATTAAGAATTTTTAGCATAAAGGGTTGCAGAATTTTTTGAAGGCCTTCTCTGCATCTATTGAGATAATCATGTGGTTTTGTCTCGGTTCGGTTTATGTGATGGATTACATTTTATAGATTTGCTTAAGTTGAGCCAGCCTTGCCTCCCTGGACTTGAAGCCTGCTTGACCATGATGGATAAGCTTTTTGATGTGCTGTTGCATTCAGTTTGCCTTTATTTTATTGAAGTTTTTTGCATCGATGTTCATCATGGATATTGGCCTAAAATTTTCTTTTTTTAGTGGTATCTCTGCCAGGTTTTTCTATCAGGATGATGTTCGTCTCATAAAATGATTTAGGGAGAATTCCCTCTTTTTGTATTGTTTGGAATAGTTTCAGAAGGAATGTTACCAGCTCCTCTTTGTAAATCTGGTAGAATTCGGCTGTGAACCCATCTGGACCTGGACTTTTTTTGGTTGTTAGGCTATTAATTGCTGCTTCTACTTCAGACCTTGTTATTAGTCTGTCTTGTTGATTTAATATTGACAGCGGAGTGTTAAAGTCTCCCACTATTACTGTGTGGGAGTCTAAGTCTCTTTGAAGGTAATTAAAAACTTGATTTATCTGGGTACTCCTGTATTGGGTGCATATATATTTAGGATAGTTAGCTCTTCTCATTGCATTGATCATTTTACCGTTATGTAATGTCCTTTTTTGTCTCTTTTGATCTTTGTTGGTTTAAAGTTAATTTTATCAGAGACTAGGATTGCAATCCCTGCTTTCTTTTGCTCTCCATTTGCTTGGTAAATCTTCCTCCATCCCTTTATTTTCAGTCTATGTGTATCTTTGCATGTGAGATGGCTCTCCTGAATACAGCACACTGATGGGTCTTGACTTTTTATCCAATTTGCCAGTCTGTATCTTTTGATTGGGGCATTTAGCCCATTTACATATAAGATTAATATTGTTATGTGTGAATTTGATCCTGCCATTTTGATACTAGCTGGTTGTTTTGACCAATAGTTGATGCACTTTCCTCATTGTGTTGATGGTCTTTACAAGTTGGTATGTTTTTGCAGTGGCTGGTACTGGTTGTTCCTTTCCATGTTTAGTGCTTCCTTCAGGAGCTCTTGCAAGGCAGGCCTGATGGTGATCTCTCAGCAATTGCTTTTCTGTAAAGGATTTTATTTCTCCTTCACTTATGAAGCTTAGTTTGGCTGGATATAAAATTCTGGAGTGAAAGTTCTTCTCTTTAAGGATGCTGAATATTGGCCCCTACTCTCTTCTGGCTTATAGGGTTTCTGCCGAGAGATTTGCTGTGAGTCCTATGGGCTTCCCTTTGTGGGTAACCCGATCTTTCTCTTTGGCTGCCCTTTGCATGTTTTCCTTCATTTCAACCCTGGTGAATCTGATGATTATGTGCCTTGGGGTTGCTATTCTTGAAGAATATCTTTGTGGTGCTCTCTTTCCTGGATTTGAATGTTGGCCTGCCTTGCTAGGCTGGGGAAGTTCTCCTGGATAATATCCTGAAGAGTCTTTTCCAGCTTGGATTTATTCTCCTCATCACATTCAGGTACACTGATCAAACGTAGATTAGGTCTTTTCACATAATCCCATATTTATTGGAGGCTTTGTTCATTTCTTTTCACTCTTTTTTCTCTAATATTGTCTTCTCATTTTATTTCATTAAGTTGGTTTTCAATCTCTGATATCCTTTCTTCTGCTTGAAGGGTTTGGCTATTGAAACTTGTGTATGCTTCGTGAAGTTCTCATGCTGTGTTTTTCAACGTCATCAAGTCCTTTATGTTCTTCTCTAAGCTGGTTATTATAGTTAGCATAATGGCAGACACCCTTCCCCTCATGGAGCTTGACCATCCCAGGTCAACTTCAAACTGCTGTGCTGCCTGCGAAACTCTCAAGCCAGTGCGTTTCAGATCGCTGGTCTTTGTGGGGGTGGGACTCGTGAGCCAGATCACCTGGCTCCCTGCCTTCAGCCCCCTCTTTTTCAGGGGAATATGCAGCTCAGTCTCGCAGGCTTTCCAGGCACCAGTTAAAACTGCCGCCCAGATTTGTGTGGGTTTTGTGCTGGTAAGCCTGTATGTCTTTTAAGCCTATATGTCTAAAAAGAAATGCCCTATAATCTCAGAAGCCAAAGTTAAAAACCCTTGCAAGATGTTTTTCAGGATCCCATGTTCTCAAGAATGTGAGTTCTCAGTAATTATGCTGGAAACCCACAGAGCTTGCCGGCTCGTGGGAATCTCCTGGTCTGTGGACTGTAAAGACCACGGGAGAAGTGCAGTATCCGAACTGGAGGGCCAGAGTGGCCAGAAAAGCCCCTGATGGACTCCGTTGGGTAGGAGGGGTTCTTCCAGTCTGATGCACTTCCTGGGTGAGGCAGCACCCCATCCTGCCTCAGCTCGCCCTCCTTGGGCTACACCCACTGCCCAACCAGACCCAGTGAGATGCACCTGTTATCTTGGTTGGAAATGTGGTGATCACTCACCCTCTGCATCACTCTCAATGGGAACTACGCTCTGGAGCTGTTTCTATTCAGCCATCTTGGCAGAGCTCGTATTCTTGATAAATATGAACATTTGAGAGTAGATGAGATTATTTAGGTAGAGAATTTGTTTGGTAAAAAAGGAAGGAAAGCTATTCTTCACTTTCTTTTTAAAAAATTATTTGATGAATATAAATTGAATATATTTATGGTGTAAAGAATATGTTTATGGTATATACATGATGTTTAGATAAAAGTATACATTGTGGAATGTCTAAAACAAGCTATTTAGCATGTACATTATCTCATATACTTATCATTTTTATTGAGAACTCTTTTACCTTTTAATTGACAAATAATAATTGTATATATTTATGAGATACAGTGTGATATTTTGATACACGTGTACATCTGTAATGATCAAATCAGAGTTAACTGGCATATTCATTACTTCAAACATTTACCATTTATTTGTGTTGAGTATAGTCAAAATCCTCTCTTCTAGCTCTTTGAAAATATTCAATACATTATTAAGTACATTTTTAGCTAAGACACATATGAAAAGATACCAAGAGCAATATGATCTTACATAATTATAGGTAAGTATCTTAAATATAATATTTTTGAATATCTGATTTTTGCTGTGATCTTAATCTAAATTTTCTTGGAACAACTCTATGTATATCAACTTTTCAGTTTAAATGAGGTATTAGGAAATACATGAATTTATTTAAGCCACAGAGAAACATACATAATATTTTTGGGCTTGGATAGAAAATAAGAGAGAAAGATATACAACCAGTTCATTTGGAGACGCTGAAATGAGATAATGTAACAGTGATTTTTTTTTTCCCATTTGATTTTCCTCCCTTAATGGAGACAGGAAAAGAGCACACAGTTGTAGGTAATAGTATTTAAACGTTAAAAAAATCAAGATTTATCACTTTATTTCTTTTTTACCTTTGTTTCCCAACATTTATGTCTTTCATTTTGTAGCAGAAGTTCTAGGAAAAATTTCTATATCAGTTGTCAAAGGCTTAGGGCTTATCAAGGAGATCCTTTCAAGACACTTCCAGACAAGGATTATAGTGGACAGGGAGCTATTTTAAGCCAAATGATACTTTGCAATAAAGTTAAGTATGCTACCCTTGTGTGAACATAGCAATATAAAAAACCGTGGCCTAGAAGACTGGTCAGAAGACTTGAAACCACGATCTCATAAACTGCAGAAAGGGACAGTACCATAGAAATGCACTGTCATTGGGTAGACCATGTAACTTACACTCAGTCACAGTAAACATGCCATTTGAATGCCACATGAATGCTGAAACTGATGGTTTCAGTTCATTCTAAAGTAAAAACAGAACTCTGAAATATGAAGTGTAGCAGAACTCTATCATGGACAATATAAATCATAATAGTAAAGGCCTAGAATAGTCACAGTTTAAATACTGTGACTGAAAAATCTTGATCCTTATCCTTCAGGTGGGTTAGTAGATAGACAGGTGTTAATCCTCACATCCTAACATCAGTGAAGCAAATGAGTTAGGAAAGAGTATTATTTGTTAGCATATATTACCCAGATACTATTTTCTTTTAATGTCCTTAAGTTGACTAGATAGGCATTTATTTGGAAAGTGATGGTAAGCCTGTATGTCTTTTAAGCCTATATGTCTAAAAAGAAATGCCCTATAATCTAAGAAGCCAAAGTTAAACACACTTGCAAGATGTTTTTCAGGATCTCATGTTCTCAAGAATGTGAGTTCTCAGTAATTATGTCAAGCTATCATCTGCCTCCCAATCTCAGTTTCAGGCTTGAAGATAATGTCCGAGAATGAAAGGTGCTGTTGTCAAGGTTTAGGATAGAAAGATAAATACAATATATTCTCAAGGTCACATATGTTTGCTGAAGCTTAGTATTTAGATTAAAGGCCATCAGGAATCATCCTGCCTGGCATGATCTAGGGAGGCATTTGATGTATTTTGCTCCCACCTTTGCCCACAAGAGTGAGCCACAAAGAAAGGAGATGAAGGCTCCTCAGAATGTTGATGCACCAGGCAACACCAGCTCCTGATCCTCACAACACTGCCTCAAGGCTCCATTTGCAATGATGGGGACGGTAGCCCTGACCATTCTTGAGGCTAAAGATACATAATTCCTGTCCTGTATGTTCTAATTTGTTTCCAGTCAGCATGATTTTACTCAGAAAATGTTGCAGTGGACTCTAGAGGAAGACAGACAGAATGAGATAGATGCTTAAAAGGCTGTTTTCGGGCAAAAATCCTCAAATTTATGATGGTGCTGCATTACTTACTCTCTGCTGCTGTAGGTAATTTTTTTACATTAATCATTGGAATAAGGTCCACATCCTTCAGTGGAGCTCAGAATTATTTAGTAAGCAGGGATCTTTTGTGCTACATGTTAACATAATGTATGACACCATTGTTTCATTTGGGCAACTGCTCAAAAGAGATGAGTAATGAACTGCTTTCTAGGTAATAGTCCTTGGGTTGCCTGTTGAAGATAATACAAAGTTCTGGTTACTAGAATTTTTAGTTTTACAGCCATTCATTTGAGTCAAAGCATCAATGGAGAGGGAAGTATAAAAGAAAAGACAGCTGCAATTTTGTATTTTAGCAAAGGTAAATCAGTTACTGGGATTGTTTTTTATTAAAGGTAAAAAATAATGAAAGGGTTTTTCTTTCTTTCTTTTTTTAAATTTATCCTGCAAAAAGTTCTAGTAAAGAACTTTAGAATTAAGCTGATGAGTTTCCTTTGTTCAAGGTAACAGTTGATTACCACTTTTATCACAAATGGTTCTTTAGCCTGAAGCAATCACTGTAGCCTATCAAATCACAAGCATAAATGCAAACTCCTCAGCAGACTTATTTTTCTGTGTTATATAACCACTTTACTGACTTCAAATAACTTTTCTAATTGTGAAACATAAAAATGTAAGATATTGCTATTATTTTGTGAATTTACAAAAATAGGATGTATTACCTACAGAATCTTAAATATGACTGAAAAGCAACAGTGGACTTGAATGTACAAGCCGTATCAAACACTGGCAGTAAAATTCTGAAAACTATTTGAAGAGGAGTAATTTAAGGCAAAATAGTAAAAACACATATAGTTCACTTTATGGTACACCATTTCTTTCATTCATAATACATGTAACAGTTTCCTGATAATGATTTTTAAACTGACATGTACTCAGTATTTTTTATGAACCAAACACTCTTGTATTTTATTATTAACTGAATTGATCCTAATCATAGTCCCATCCTATATATTATGAGAAAACCAAGACATGGAGACGCTACGTAGCTTGCCTAAATTCACACAGCTGGTAAAAGATAGAGTTGGAGCTTGAGCACAAGCAGTGTGGCTCAGAGACTTGATTCTTAACTACCTGGCTATAACATCTTTATTTACCTTCCTGACTTTCATAGACGTGTACAAAATTATGTTACAGAAAGATTTTGAACACATTGTGCTATTATTATTTCTCCTAGTCTCAGTAGATATTACTCAGATATCTTCTTAATACCTAGAGATTATGTTCCTTGGGCTTGTTAATAAACTTTGGGTCAATCCTATGTCTTCAATTCCAATGAAACATCACTCAACAACTTCTTTCTCCACCAATTCACAGAAATTGAGGTCAGGTTGGGGCAGGTGGTTAAGGCCCAGCCTGAGATAAATTCATGTTGTTTTTATTCCTTAAGGTTTTAATTCAAAATCTCTATTCCTTCTTTGGCATGTTTTACATGACCTTTCTTCTCTCAACCCTGAATTGTTTTCTAACTATGCCTAAAAGGTCTGACTCTCAATACACAAATATTAGAATAGAAATTCTTCTGCTTAAATACATGTATATATCTATGTTTCCATATCACAGTTAGTTTTTACCACACAAGGTCTTTCCCACTTGGCGACCAATAAATACACAGGCTGTTCCTTGCTATTAATATTTTAAAGATTTTGAAAGGCATAAGTATACGACCTTAGGAGTTCCTAAAACATCAGATATTCTGAGAGTGACAGTCATATGGATGCACTCTCTGACAGGCATGGAAATCAAGAGCATTATAGTATTTTGACAGCTGAGCTAGGCTCTCCCAGGCAGTCCCTTGTGTAAGGGTAAAGAGAAATGCATTACCACTAGAACTGCCTCAAAGGAAGGAAGAAAAGCTGGAATAGTGTCAGGTTTTCCTGGACAAGGTGAACATATGAGGAATATGAAGACCAATCTGTATAAGATGGAGAAAGAGCTAAAAGATTCTCAACACAGTCCCCTAAAATGATAAGGTCAGGGACCCAACAGGACTGTTGTTTTTGGCATCAATACAGGCCCAAGTGGCTGCAAATTTCAGGTGTTCACCAGAAGCAGTGTTCAACAGCATCAGGCAATGGTGAAGGGAACAGATGGCAAAAGAAATGTGACAATATCAAGTTGTGACTTTGGAGAAGAGTGATGCACATTCCCAAGTGTGGAGCAATAATAATAAAGCACACTTTTTCAAATAATCATTATAAAGCTATCCTTATTAAACCATCTAGGGCTTTATTAAATCAGTTCTATAAATAAAAATGTATAATAGCGATATGTGCATTTTCAAGTTCATTTTTTCTCTTCTAAAAGAAATATGAGAGAAAAAGCAAGCATGAAATTCTCTGTTAATGTATCCCTTTCTTTATAAGGCAAGGGCTGAGAAACAGTTAAGGATGTTACAGGGTAAAAGAAGAAAACGCAGACTAGGTTAAAATCCCCAAATCCAATCTCTGTATGTGACAGCTAAAACAAAAGTAATGAAAGGCCAGAAAGATGACATAGCTTCACTTGACGTCAAACTAAAGTAAACAGAACAGTAATATTAATGGTAGAAAATCTATTAAGATGCATAGATATACATATAAACCATCTGCTATAATCTAAATATTTTTCTTTCTCCAAAATTCTTATATTGAAACCTAATCACCAATGTGATGATATTCAGAGGTGGGGCCTTTGGGAGGTAATTAGGTCATATGGGTAGAGTCCTTATGAATGATTTATAAGGGATTAGTGCCCTTATAAAAAAATGCCCAATAGATCCCTCACTAAACTATGATCAGAGAACACAGACAGAGGGGCCATCTATGAACCAGGAAGTGGGCTCTCATTGGAGTCTGAATTTGCCGGCACGTTGATCTTGAAGTTCTCAGACTCCAGCACTATGAAAAATAAATTTCCATGGTTTATAGGTTACTTAGTTTATGGCATTTTGCTATGGCAGCCCGAAAGAACCAAGATACCATCAATACACCTGAAAAGCATCCCCAAATTACTCAGCCAGTCTAATGACTTTGCAGCACATCTAAAACACAAGACCAAGTTGACCAAAACGACAGTATGCATGAACAGTTTCATCTAAATGGAAGGAATCCTTTACTCAGATAAGCAACTGTAGAGTTCTGGTACTCTAAAGATAGCACCTTTTATAGGTTTTATTTAATGAGAGTATGGTTTCTAGGGGGCAGGAAAGAATTTTGTTCAAAAATAGACTGATAACATGAGCTTTAATAAAGTGTATCAGAGCTAACAGAAAATACAAAACCTTTTCTAAGTAGGAAAAAAATCCACAATAACAATATAGTTACCCTAAATTACATGTTTTATAGGGGGTTAATTGTGAAATATAAGAAAAAACAGTGTTTTGATAATTTATGCTGAGTAATATTTCAAATAATAATAATTAGTTAAACCTTATTTAAAAGGTGGCATATCTCGAAGTACTTAAACCTCCTTTACAATAATTACTCTCATATTTTCAGGTCAGTGTACCAATCAATATCTCCATTGTCTTGGGAAAAAAATATAAATGCCACGTGGGTAACTTTACGCCACTATTCTCAATCTCCTCTGTTCTACTGGTTCCCTGCCTTTGACAATACATATGAAGTAAAGCATTTCAAAGTCAGATTACATTTTAAGGAATCTTTCTAGTAAGCATGTGTAAAAAGCAACCTATTATATCAACTATTAAGATGTCTGAAAAGATGTTATCAGTTTAGTGGCATATCATCTGTGCATAAAGACATATACAAAAATATACCAAATGATAAACACTACCCAGTCCAACTTTACCTTCAGTAGATAATTGAATGCCTTTGGAAATGTGTGAAGTATCCAGAAACGTACCTGTTAAAGAGTTAGTCATGTACTCCAAATATTTTTTAAAGTATGCTTATAAATGGTACTGAATGAGGGAATAAATTTAAGCCTATTATTGTTTAAGGAAAATATTCTAACAAGACATATGTGATACCATTTAATTCAAATAATCTTTCTCTTATCCAGTGGTCATTAAAATCCAGTAATTAAAATATCTAGAGAGAGTTCTAAAATAAAAATATGCCATATATTGTTTCTCAGAAGTAAAAAAAAAATTTTCAACAATTTTACATTGAATTTCAGTCACTGAATTAAATCTTATCCTGAGTATATTTACTCTTTATCATGTGACTGTAGATGGAATGAACAACCCTTTATTTGAAACTGTTACAAAATAACATAGTGAATCAGAGGAAGCAGTTCCTCCAAAGGCCACAGGAAATAAGAATAACCAACTAATGAAAAATAAAGATAATGAAGACTCCAAGAACTGCAAAGGCATAATGGGGTCATTGAGGGTAGGGGCACAGTCAAAATTCACTGTATCTTAAATCTTCATACAAGTTTAAAATATACCCAGAAGACAGTATTTATTTAATACAGTAAAAAAAAATGTATACTAACTTTGTAAAAGATTACCAACAAAAGTCTATTGTGATAACTCAAGTATAAATATTCCACAGGATTAATTTCTACTGTCTTGACTTCCTATCTTGTCATTTTGAGAATTTTGTAACTATTTAAATAATATAAATTGCCATCATTATATTAGTTTTCAGAAGCATGTGACAAAGCGCCCAAAGGGTATAAAGTTGTTACAACTATGGAGGAAACATGTGGCACATTCAAGTCAACTCTTGCGTAGCACTGGTTGTTCCTGGGCATTCTCTATCTCTGTTCCTAGGGAAAGGTTGACAGGCTGGAGGATTCACAGGGAATGAAGCTAGAGGGTTCATTGTTATGGTGTTTAACAAGAACATTTTCCTGCCAATCCAGGACAACATGCACAAAGAAGAGAGAGATTGACAATAAAAGGCAGGAAAACTCTGGAACAGTTTTAGGTGGAGCAGTCCAGAGAAGAGCCAGGAATATAGAATAGGCAATGTATAACATAGAGCTCAGCTGTACTTTCTCTCCACACTGCTTTGTACATACCTTTAATCTTTCATCTTCATTCCCAGCTGCAGTAACAAAGTTATGGGGGCACATAACTGTGTAGGGGAATCTGTATGATCCTGTACATTTCCTTCCCCTACTCTCTCTACCACACTGTTTAGGTCTCTGAGGTTGTCAAATGTGCTTACACACTGACATCATCAAAGTAATTATGAAAGGTTGGGCCCCATCTTAGACCAAGTGAATTTGAATTGGGGAGTGGGCTCCAAGGTGTGGATAGTTTTTAAACTTCCCCAAATTAGATCATTCACCATGTTGAAGTATCCTCTACACACACACCTCCCCAAAATTGAGAGACACAAATCTGAGGCTGGGGCTGCATTAGGTGACAGTCTGTCACCATCTACCCACTTACAGCACAATCTCTATAAAAGAAAGATAATGCATTAAACCATCTACAGCATACAATGCAACAATGGATGCAAGCAGAACAAATATTTGATGTAAGAATATTGAATATCATCAAATTGATAAGAATTTTGGAAATATAAGCATGCTCAAGAAGACTATACAACTGTAGATAATAAACATAAAAGTGAAAATTAAAAATTCACCAGATTGACTAAAGAACAAATGATTTAGGGTAAGGAGTGAATTTGTGAGCCAACAATGTAGATTGATTGTGACATGTTCTCAGGATCCATCGGTAAAGCATAAAGGGATGGAAAATGTAAAAAAAAAAAAATCAGAGATGTAGAAGACACAGACAGAAATGACAAAAACTAAGGTCCTCATCCATGGTAGAGATTCCCATGAGCTCCTCTCCTTCTTCTTTACTGGAAAACCTTCATTCCCAGATCCTCCTGGATTAAATGCTTATGGCTTCCAGTGCCTCTAGTACTACTTCCAATCCGGGTCTCTGAAGTTAGTAATCTCTTACACATCTGATCATCACAATATTCCCAGGGGGACTTACTTAGTGTGGGAACGGGAAAAAGGAGTTGTCCTCTAGGGAGAGGCTGATGAGAATAATCTTATTGGTAGGGCTGTATTGGATATAGTTAAAAATAAACACTATGTTTCCCAATTATAATGCAGTTTATATTGCTATGGCCAGTATCTACTATTTAAACAAGTTTGTTCATCAAATGTAATCTGTAATTCTATTTGTTTTGTTTTAGAGAAAATCTCTTATTTCATCTCCTGTAAAATTAAACTGTAAAGAAACAAATAAACAAAAAGGCCAATCATCAATACAACTCTAAATTAGCTGGCTGGGGATGAACCAGGGTTTAGAGTTCCTCAGAGATATTTGGAGCCAACAAAAGGGGACACTGAGATAGAAGGGCAGACAAACCACCAAGATGCGTGAGAGAGCCAAGGTTCAAAATGTCATGCAGCATGCCTGGTGGGAATGGGGGTGGGGAGGAAATGGACATGGGAGAAAATAATTATATTTGATGAGAACAGAGGAAAGTTTAAGAGAAAACACAAAATTTGGAAGCCAGAGAGGTAAGAAATGAATGTAATATGTGCCGATTAAATAAAGTACTCCAATGGGATGCTGAGAAACTGCCAGCTTTGCAACTAGCTTTTAGTTTCATCAGAAGCCTCATAAATGGTGAATGGAAGCAGAGTAATGGTTCAAGCAAAGGGCAGTGAGACCTTTCTAATATTCAATTATGCTCACAGCATTTCCCCAGCCTAAGGAATAGATGCATCTCCTAATCTTTACAGGCAATGTCTCTAGCTTTCTGATTCCTGGAGTAACTTTCCCACCTTATGTTACAGGGAGCCTTTTACTTGGGGTGATCCAGTGTTAGAAACCACATTCTGTTGACAAAGCTGAGAATGTCCTTCCCCTGGCTAAACAAGTAGTTTTTGAGAATACAGTTTTCCCTTCCTGAGCAAACACCTCCTCAAGATAGTGGCTTTAGGACGAAGGCAAGCAAGAACACCAGTGGCTGTAGAATTCCACTCCACAAAATCAGGACTGCAGGGATAGAGGAGCAAGAGGGTTGGCATATAGATGGAACTGTGTCCAACTAGATGTGTTTCTAATATCCCAAAGCAAGAGGGCCCAACTGGAAAACCAAGTTTAAAATTTTGCCTATGAAATCTTCTGTCTGCTTTTCAACAAGCATTTTATGCAACGTTCCTAAAATATTTTACTTCTTTTATTTTAGCACTATTTGCAAACATTAAGAATCAAGTTACATAAGCAAAAACTCATCTCTGTAGCTGTCATACCTTCCTTTAATGTAGCTGTTTCCTGACCACTCAAAATATGCACTAGCTGTAGAGAACTCATATCCCATTTGTAAATCATACTATCTTAATATCTTGCCTAAACATTGATTCTCAGTACCCAAAATGTTCCATTCCTGCCCCACAAATTATGATTTAATTTTCATGATCCAGCTACCAGAAATCATAAAGACTTAATAGCTCCCTAAACAGAAACCCTAAAAACTCCATATAAAGATCTACTTAAGAAAGAGTGGCATAGGAATCATGTCTTTCTTGGTTTTTCTAGTCTGTGTACTTGATACTCTAAATATCTCTTCTATTGAAGTGTTATTATAAGAAATTGAAAATTCCTCAACTTTTCATATTCTTAAATCAAAGCCTTAATATTTTAAATGTGAGACTACCATTAATTCCATTTTTAAACCACTTAATCAAATAAAAACAATTTTATTTTTCCTTGAGATCAATCTGTTATTCTTTGAGAAAGCATAGCAGGATCTCAACTATTAAATCAGATCGTTCCATAGCGTATTGACTAAAAATCATGAACAATATTTATCCTATACAAACTATGCATAAGTCCAATTAGTAGGTGCTGAAAACAATTCATCTCTTAAAATTCATATTAAACATATATAAGTTTTGTTAAGAAACCCCAGAAATTTACTGAAGTAGCTCTCAGTGTCTGTAATTCTTTGGTGTAATCTTCATAATTCTCTAGCCTTTATAAGCCCCTGTTAGCTGTCATTTTCCCTGCAGGATGCATTGTAATAGGGACTCTCCCACATATACTGGTTCTAGCTCATGATGGTCATTATCTTAATGGACAACTGTAGCATCCAACTGATCCAACTGATTTCTCAATCACTACAGGTAATAGAAATATTTTCATTATTGCCTACACCTTCAGCTATCAAATAGCAGACACTTTATTTACTTCCCCTTTGAACTATTTTCCTAGCTTAGTAAATACAAGCCAATAATCTCTTATATGTCAAATATGAAGGAGTATATAAGATTTAAAAATCAAAAGTCAGGATCTAGATAAAAATGAAGTTGAATCGTATTTTTAATAAGAAAATTTCAGAAACAGAAACAGGTGTTTTTCCACCTGTTAGCAAAAAAAAAAAAAGAAAGAAAGAAAGAAATTTAACCAAATTTAACAGACTTGCAGTAATTTAAATTAAATTTAACATTGTTTCCCAGAATTTTTAATTATACTCCCAAAATATTCTTAGTTGTATAATAAAAACTAAATTGACTTAGAATTCTCTTGAGACTATCCAGCCTTAATACATTAGCCAAATCAAAGCACTAATGTAGAAACATTTAATACGTAAAAGGATAATGCAAATTAGATAACTAGATCTATCTGACTCAAGCCAAATAGATTGGAAAAAAACTGCTAAATGAATAGTAGATTTGAACAATAAATGAGCATTTGTCTGGGAACCAGTTCAGATACTTGGTAAACAGTGGAAATGAAAAGTCTGATAAGACAATTCTTTAGAAAAACTGTTGCTCTCTTAATTAAAACTGTTTTCTTTTCCTCCGTCTCCTCAACTTTATGAAATACTGGTCAGTTTTTTGCAGAGGCGTTGTTTTAGAAACACAACTAGAATGCATTTACACACTTATGATAATCATTACTAATATTTATTTAAACAACACTGTATATTTTTCCAGGTCTTCCATATATATTTTCTCATTTAGTCCTCAGAATCACCCTCATACATAGGTATTATCCCAGGGGTAGAACATAACTCCTTATTCCTTAAGTGTGTACTGCACAGTGACTTCATTCCAAAGAGTATAATATGGGCAGATAGGAAATAGAGTAATCTTACAGTAGGGAAATCTAAAAAACACTCCTTCAGCCAAATGATCAAGATAAATATCAACATATTTATATTGATAAGTCATATTGACAGTATGTACCTTGATACGCTATTATGAAAATGGCAACAGTCCTCTGTGGTCTTCCTTTCCCAAGCCTATAACTCCAGTCTAATTATGAGAAAAACATCAGACAAATCCCTATTGAGGGGCAGGCTATAAAAATATCTGACCGATGTGTTTCAAAACTTAGCTTGATTTAGTCATTCTACGTTACATTATTTTGTATTCCATAAAAACACATAACTATAACGTCAATAAATAATTTTAAAACAAAAATAAATAATATATAAAAAGAAAAACCTTATCTAGAAATCAGTTTTTCAGGGTTCGATTCAGGATATAAAATCTACTCAATTTTTCTCACCTACAAACTAGCTAAATAATAATCATTTTAATGCAAACTAATGTTTTAAAATTCTTTTTCTTCTTCTAATTTTTTTTGGTAGAGACATGGTCTTACTGTTGCCCAGGTTTGTCTCAAATTCCTGGTTTCAAGCAAGCCTTCTGCCTTGAGATACCATTTGACCCAACAATCCCATTACTGGGTATATACCTAAAGAAATATAAATTGTTCTATTCTAAAGACACATGCATATGTTACGTTCATTGTAGCACTATTCGCAATAGCAAAGACATGGAATCCATCTAAACGCCCAACAATGATAGATCAGATAAAGAAAATGTGATATGTATACACTATGGAATACTATGTAGCCATAATAAAGAATGAGATCATATCCTTTGCAATGACATGGATAGAGCTGGAGGCCACTATCCTTAGCAAATTATTACAGGAACAGACAACTAAATACTGTATGTTCTTGCTTATAAGTAGGAGCTAAATGATGAGAACACATGGACATATCTAGAGAAACAACACACACCAAGGCTTATCAGAGAGTGGAGGGTAGGAGGAGGGAGAGGATCAGGAAAAATTACCAATAGTTACTAGGCTCAATATCTGGGTGATGAAATAATCCACACAAATTTCCATGACACATGTTTACCTATATAAAAAACCTACACATGTACTCCTGAACTTAAAATAAAAAGAAAAAAAGAAAGAAGCAATCCTCCTGCCTCAAACTCTTAGCATGCTGAGATTACAGGTGTGAGCCCCATGCTGGAAAAATGCTTTATTTCTTAATGTATCTATTAGTTTACATTTAATTTGAATAAAAATGTAAATATAACAAATATAAAATAGATCAATTGATAGCTGAATAAATAAATGTCTGAAACCAGTACATAAAAAATCTGTGAAGATGATCAAAAATAAGATAAACTTGAGAAACTGTTTTCATAGCAAAGAGGAAACAAAGGAGACATGACAACAAAATATAACACCATATCCCGGATAGGACCCTGGAACAGAGAAAGGACATGGGATAAAAACTAAGGAAATATTGATAAACTGTGTACATTACTTAATAACAGTGCATCAATCTTAGGCCATTAATTGTGACAAATGTAATCTATCACTCTAAGATGTTAATAAAAGGAGAAACTCATTTTGGAGAATATGAGTACTATATGTATTATTATCACAACTTTCCTGTTAATCTATTATAAACTATTATTTTTAAAAAATTGGAAAAATTTATGCACTCATTGATATGGCTTGGATATCTGTCCCTACCAAATCTCATGTTGAAATGTGGTTCCCAACATTGGATATGGGGCCTAGTAGAAGATGTTTGGATCATGGGGATGGACCCCTCATGAATGCCTTGGTGCCCTTGCCATGGTAATGAGTGAGTTCTTGCTCTGTACGTTCATGCAAGAGCTGGTCATTTCAAAGAGTCTGCACCTCCCCTGTCTCTCTCTTACTTCCTATTTCACCATGTAATATACCAGATCCCCCTTCTCCTTCTACCATGATTGCAAGCTTCCTGAGGCCCTCACCAGAAGCAGATGCCAGTGCCACACTTCCTGTACAACCTGCACAACCATGAGCCAAAATAAACCTCTTTTCTTTTTAACTTATCCAGCCTCAGGTATTCCTTTATAGCAGTGTAACAGACTAACACACACACACAAACTCAAAGACACACACAAGTTGGTATTATCTTAATTTACAGCTGAGAAAACAGATTCTTATAGTTACAGTGATCTGTCTGAATCACTATTAGAGGATGAATTTGAACCACAAAAGGATTTTCAAATCTAAAAGCAAACCTTTCCTCCAATAAAACAGTTGCCTCTTTATTGCACATTCATAGTAAATAAGGACTTGAAATTTTCATCTTAGTTAAAAATAGTATGTTTAACTCTGTAGAATGATGGGCAAGAAGATAAGGGCTGACTGCTAGATTTTATATAGGTGCACGAAACATATCAGACTTCCACACTTACACACACTGATGGACAGCTGAGCAAGGGTCTGACTTTTCCCCAACTAAGGCACATGGCTTGGGCAGGCCTTTTTTGAAAGTCATGGAATTCAATCATTTAGATCCCAACTTCTGCAGTCATGGCTTTAGCAAACTTTTCTGTAGATGCTGGATTCATTTTCTCCTACTGTTATCTTTTTATTTATCCAGAGGTCATTCTTATCTCTTCTCTTGGTTGAACCTCAAGGTTGTCCCAGCTTATCTTTGTAATGTGTCTGCATCTGGTGTCCCTGATCTTATTAAAACAGCTCATCTCCTGTTTTCAGCTTTTTTTTTAGGCAGTACTTTTAACCCATTTATTCTTCTTTCACCAATTCTATCTTCAGTAGTTGAATACATTCCAAGCCAAACTTATAATCAGTAACATTTTAAATACTTAATTTTTAATTCCACTGTTTTATCAAAGACAGGAGTAATAGACTATATTTATATTATAAAAATAATTTTATTAATTTATAATTAGCTTGTGTCTAATAAGAATCAATATTTTCAGTTAAACAGGCAAACGGGCTAAAGTTCTGTCTTTTTGAAATCAAAAACTGAACAGTCAAATGGATTTTACACAACAACTTCCAATGTTGAATGATCCAAATATGTGTTTATATGACCTACTGCTTTGTTTCCTCTTTTAAATAAAGTGTTGTCTAGTGTAGGACACTGATCTCTTTCCCACCCTAGAAGAAAAGTCCAAGACATTCAGAATTCAATAAACTGTTTTTTATTTTATTTATTTTTATTTTTTATTTTTTGAGACAGAGTCTCGCTCTGTTGCCAGGCGCCAGGCTGGAGTGCAGTGGCGCAATCTTGGCTCAATGCAACCTCCGCCTCCCGGGTTCAAGCAATTCTCTTGCCTCAGCCTCCCGGGTAGCTGGGACTACAGGCACATGCCACCATGCCCAGCTAATTTTTTTTTTGTAATTTTTAGTAGAGACGGCGTTTCATCATGTTGGCCAGGATGGTCTCGATCTCTTGAACTCATGATCCATCCGCCTCGGCCTCTCACAGTGCTGGGATTACAGGCTTGAGCCACCGTGCCTGGCCAATAAACTGTTTTTAAATCAAACCCTGACTTTGCCTGAGAAGAAAGACAAACTACTGGAGGGTGCATGTTTGTATTACTTTGTCACCATCTTGCTATCTTCCCTTTTCCCTTCTCACTATGTTCTTCCATAATGACTCATCATACACACACACACACACACACACACACACACACACACACACCATCCATCAGAGAAGCTATAGTATACACACTTACAACTCAGAGGGTACCTGCTTTATAACCTTCTTAGTAGCAATACAAATGTCTGTCCACATTTTGTGACCAGGTTTTCCTTGCTAAAAGCTTTTGTCAGGTCATCATAGCTAAATGTTATTTTATTTCATTTATTTCAGAACCTAGTAAAGCAATTCTGAATATAATGTTCAAGTTTTCAAAACGCAGAACTGTAGATTCACTATAATTCTGTCAAATTTCTTTTGTTTTATCCTTAGTAAGCATGATCCCCTGCTCTCCATACAATAATGTCTTTTCTCAGCCTCCAGTGTTTTAAATTCAGTAATTTCATTTTCTTAAATTTTATAACTAGTTGTCACTTTGCATCCTTTTAACAGTTGTTCTTCAAACACTTCATAAGGCTGAATATGTTGTTACTTCACTTCATGTATACTGAATCTACTCGTAGAAAGTTTGGTTTATATTTAACCTTAAGGACCTAAATTTATTCAACAAATAGGTGAGGCAGTCCTTGCTCTTATGGGGCTCACAATGTCTTAGCATGTTACCTGTGTATACATAATAGTAAATACACTTGGACAATGAACTTTAGAAACCTGTACAAGGTAGAGTAGAATGGAGAAAGGAGTAACCTTCCAGCAGTTGGAATCGTTTGCTAGAGGTCCTATCTATGCTGATGTTCCAAGTATGTGCAAAAAAACGTAGGTCAAATCTAGTTTACAATTACTTTTGCCTTTTGCTGGCATATGTCATTCTCCTAGTAAATTTTCAACTTTTCTAGGTAGATTAATGCTAAAGGACCTACCAGTTATGGGGCTTAGTATCATTGATAAGAAAGCTCAGTTTAATATTATTTATAATTCATTGCCATGAATTCTACCAGAATAGAAACTCCTTTTGTTCACTAATGCATTATAAGCATGGAGTAAGTAGGCATAAACACTATGCATTGAATAATTTGTTAATCTGACTAAATGAACAAATACCCTAGCATTTCATTTTATAAACATGAATAGAGTACTCACCCTATGGGATATACTGGACCTCACTATCCTATTAAAGGTGATATAAAAAGAAACAGTGCTATAAGTGTTTGCAACATTTACTTTACAATAAAACGGAAGGCAATAGTAAGGTCAGTTAAGCTATTTTTCAACTCTCCGAAAAAAAAATGCTTTCCAAGAATAGAAGGATAGGCTAAGGGTAAGAAACAGTCATAACACAGGAAGGGCATGTAGCTTCACTGTCTGATGCATGAAGCTAGAATAGTCAAAACACAATGACTCTTCTTTTGAGCATTCTTTTTCTCTCACATCTCTTTTTCCCTCCTGATTATTTGGTCCAGGGTGCCTGTGCTCATACCGATGCTGTGTTAATAAAATTTCCTTCCTTACCAGCCTTCAAGAAGAAAGATGATTAAAATGCACCTAGTTCTGCACGTAGGAGCCTATACTTAAGATCAGTGGCTAAAGTAGGCTTTCAATTTCTAAAACTGTGAATAAGTTACCAAAGTGAGTTTCTAGTGAGTCAGCTGTAAGGCATACTAATGCCTGTCTAACACTGTATCAGGTCTCTCTCTCTCTCTCTGACTTGAGAAATCACTCTCTGCCTAACCCTATTCTCCCCTAAATCACCCCCATACTGTGTTAGTTGCCCTTTGAAAACCAAGAAAATCATAAAACAAAGAAAGTCACTAAAAAAAGCAAGGCCAAATAAAACCTCATATGAAAAAAAGTAGGCCTTTTAAGCAAAAATTGTTTCTCTGATAGCCACACTGCCTGATGCACCATAAATGTTAAATAATTGTTTATAATAAGAGGGAAGACAGAGAGCTTACAACTCAGAAAATTATCTTTTCATTTCTGACCTAGACAAAATGAATCATGTTGCTATTGTTCACCTATCTCATCAACTTAGAAATGTCATTTCTTTTACAGAGAAGACACAGTGTAAAAGTTGGGATACTGCAGAAAAAAAGAGAACTATCACTGAAATTGAGTCCAAATATTTAGTTGAGTTCTATTTAACATATGTTAAGTTGCATAGCCATGATTCAGAGGTTTCATCTTCCATTTACAACAACATAATAATTTTGGAATGACCATAAAAATCCAAAGGACCTAATGTGGTAGCTTAATGAGGTAGCATGCCTCCTTCCTGCCTTCCTTTCCTTTCCTCCTTTCACCATATATCACCTCCACATTACAGATGAAGAAAATGAAGACATTGGCACAAATGGATTAAGGGCCTTGTCCTGTAACTGAACTGCCATTTGAACCCATGTCTGTCTAACTCCAGAGACAAGATCTTTGGGGAGCAATAGCTAGACGCTACCTATATATAGTATACATGTAACTATCTAGATACTTTCTAGCATGCCAAAGTTACACTTTTAGGAAAAGATAGGTTAAAGCCAGGAAATTGGATACATCTTCAAAGGAAATGTCTCAAAGACAGTATAGTCTGATGATTAAAATAAAGCTCACTGGAGTATTAAAACAGAAGAACAAAATGGCAATGTTAATGTTCATATACTGGTGAGGGTGCAGTGTTAGTGTGATTTAAGGCATCTATGTACTACACTTCTACTGTGAAGCAATTTGGTGACATCTATCACAACCTAAAATAGCAACAGTACTTTGGAGAATCATCAATCCTAGATAAATAATGTAAACTTGTGGAAAATGTGATATATACAGAAGGATCCACCTTATCTTTATGTATGATAACAAAGCAAAAAAAGAAAAAAAGAAAAAGAGAAAGGGAAGGGAAAAAAGAAAAGGAGAAGGGGAAGGGGAAAGGATCCCCAAACACCTAAAGATTAGGACTATAACTATGTTATTGATGGAACACTGATTCCATTAAAAACTATGCAGACATAAAAAATACTGCTTATTTTGAAGATTATTTTAGGGAAAGGTACAAATATTTATGGTACATATTGGTTCAATCGCTCAGCTCCAGTTACCACTGAGCACCCACCTCACTGATCAATGTCAATGAGAATGTAAAGTATCTGACTTGAAGCCAGATTCCCTAAGCATTAAGTCTGGTAAACTAGTGTGAATAAGTCAGAATCCAATAGGTAGATTAATTGTTGCTTCCTAAACCCCCCAAATTTTACTTATTTCTACTAGTAAAGATAGAAAGCATTGGTTTAACTTAGTTGACCAAGTGAGGTGAAAAGCTACGTATTCAAAAAATGTACAATATGAGGAACTAGAAAAAAAACAAGCCCATGGTGATATTATTGGAAAGAAAGAAACCAGCAAGAAGACTTGAAGTGATAAAAATTATACTTCTTTTTTCAGCATTTTAAAATATTTCCATAATATAAGTCTACCGCTTTGCAAAAAAAAATTTTAAGATTATATTTTTAACTGTATTGTCATTCATATGAAATAGTTCCTTCACAAAACACTCCTATTTAAGGAATGTGTGGTTTTTGTTTTTGTTTTTTTTAAATCAAATAAATAAATTAAAACACAATCAAGGCAAAAAAAGAGTTATTTTCCTTGCTACTTAAGACTTCAATTTATCTTACTTTTTTTTTCAGTTAAAAGTTATTTTTTTTCTGATTTCTAGAGTCAATTATTGAAACTCTCTGAATAGGTTGCCAAAATAAGTATACACTGATATTTTATTTCTATTTTGTAGAGCTTAACTGAGCATTTATGTCACCAATAAAAGCAGGATATTATCTCTCCACAGTTTAAAATCCTAAATGATTTTATCAGTTTACAAATAAAATTCATAGAAAAGATCTCCTCTACTTCTTCAAAGAAAAAAGCCAACTAACCAAAATTATTAGGGGAAAAAATCAACATTTCAATTAAGGACATTCAGATGAAACTGAGCAACTACAATATAGATTAAAATTAGAAAATATATATGAAGTATAAACATAGCTAGATGATTGAAAAATCCTCATGTTTTATTAATGACTTTTGTTATGTTTCTCAGTTAACAGATAAACCATGGGCCACCAGACTTCAATCTATAAATACCTTAAAAGTAAATTGTTTCTATCGGAAAAGCATTACTGTTTTCAGTTATACATGGCTCCTAATATATTAATTTGCTAATTCTTACATTATTGACCTCAGATAACAAATGAACTTTAACAAGCATCTTGTACTCAAACACCCTGACAGCTCATTTCAGGCAGCCTGCAAAAAGCAAGGGAATACTCTGCAATTTGAAATACTAAAGGTATTTAACACTTTTTCTGAAGATATGCCTCAAATACATTAAAAACTTCCTAGCTTTATCACGTAGACATACTGATTCTAATTTAATTATTCCCTCTGGTCTCAGAAACACCACTATAAACAATCATTTTACCAGGATTAAGAGTACATAGTTACGGTCAGTGGGTTGGATCTTTACTGATTCAGGTTATTTAGTTTATTGAGATTAGAAAACATTTAAGAGACAAACATGCCTATCTTGGATTCAAAAATATCACACGGACTCAAGCACAGAAAAATATGTTACTGTATAATCAGTGTGTCAGTTTTATGAGTGGGGAAAAAATAACCTAACAATTTACAATAGCATTATACTCCTAAAATGCAATCCCCGAAACTCCCACCGCAGTGCTCATATTTTTACTACCATATTTAATAATATAATCAATATTTGTTTCTACCTCACTATTTAGGATATATTATCCACCCAGCCACTCAATTAAAACTCTTCCCATTCAGATGCCATAAACCACTGGGCAAAATGATACCAAGGAATGCAGACTGTGAATCATCATCGTACTTAATACTAGAGAAGCAACTCAAAGCATTTCCCATTAGGTATGTTATATACATATATACACATATCCACCTACATATCTATACACATATACATATGCATACATATATGTACATGTATACACACATACATACACCCATATAACCATTTATTGACAGAAGAAGATAACCTTTACTGAGTGTATCCTATGTATTTGACACTACAATTAGCATGATATACACATTATATTATTAATATTTAATCTTCAGAGCAACCCCATGAGGTTATAAATAACTTAAGACTCAGAAAGTACTCTGCCCAAGGTTACTTAGGTAGAATGTTAAGTAAGGTCTAAAGACTATGAGCTCATTAAGGCAGAGGGCTATTATCTCTCTAGTTCTACATTTCAGTGCCTAGCACATGGCCAAAACATAGGTGTTTCAATGTCCAGGAATAAAGTGATATCTGAACCTCAGTCAATAATCCAAGCCACAGCTCCATCTTCACCAAAAACAAAAACAAACAAAATTATAAAACGCACTCCAGATTATGTGCAGCAGTGAGATGTATTATTACAGGAAAAGTGTGGGCATAGGACATTTTACCAAATGTGGCATAGTGCACATTTAACTAAAGCAAGAACAGGTAAAGAGTTTTTAAAAAATATTTCCTTTTTGCAGGTTGTGTTTGTATTTGATTTGATTCTCAAGATTTTCCAACAGCTTGGCATGGCGACTGACTTGTCTACCAATAATACATTTTATAAAATTCTAAAGTATTCTTCTGAAACTTCATCAGAAACAGAGGTTAAACTACTCATTTTGGTTTTACTATGTATGTACCCATTAGGCAGAAAGTACAAACCTGAGGCTCCTTGCTAGAAGTATTGCTTACTACTGAGCATCTGCATGTTCAGCTTTGCTGGCTTTTATCAATATAGTGATAGTTATATAGGCTGTTGTCTGTCTCCTTTCTAAATTTCTGTTTCTTTGGGCTTTGCAAGCATTGTAAACTTCCTTTGATTTAAAATCTTCTTTACAAGTAATTGGCAATTTTGGAGTAAGTTACAGTCTTGAATTCAAAAGGAGTTCTGATACACCACTATCTTTGCCATCACACTTTAATATAAGTTACAGACAGAAAATCAATCATGAAAATCAACAGCCTTTACTCTGTACATTATAATAATGTCATCTTCTACTGTCTCAATGAGTGTGCTCAAAAACAATCATAACATAAAGATGTGATTTCCTAAAAAAAGAAAATTCAATTTCTTTCCCTTTTTAGACATCTAGCTATACTGATTCACTTTTCCAAAGCCACTTATCCTTTCAAATGTATCACAGTATATATAAACTGTTCTGGCTTATTACTTAGAGCAGGGCTTAAATTACAGGAGAGCCAAGTCAGAGAGGAAATCTATGTGGACAAATCCCCACACATCCGATACATTAGTTTTCCAATGCTGACATAACAAATATCACAGACTGGGTGGCTTAACCAACAGAAAGTTATTGTCTCACAGTTCTACAAGCTGGAAGTGCAATATCGAGGTATCAGAAGGGATATTTCCTTTTGACAGCTGTGAGGAAAGCATCTCATCCAGGCTTCTCTCCTTCACTTGTACAGGGCTATCTACCCCTCACGTCTTTTCAAATCATCTTCCCTCTGTGCATGTTTCTATATCCAAATTTTTCCTTTTTATAAGGAAACCAGTCATATTGGATTAGACCTATCCTAATCACTTAATTTTCATTTATTTACCTCTGTTTAGACCCTATCTTTAAATAAGGTCATATTCTGAGGTACTAGGGGTTGGGACCTTGACATACGAATTTTGCAGGGTCAAATTCAATCCATAACATCCCCTATTCAGGAACTGGTCCTTAAAAATCCTCCACAAAACGTGTAATATGCATGACTGATACATTTTTCAGCTGCAAACTCCCTACAAAAATGGCACATATATGGTGTGTGTGTGTGTGTGCATGTGCGCGTGCACACATATTACTTTAGGTCGGTGCTAGACATACAAAAGTAGTCAACAAATATTAATCAGAAATAAAAATGTGTGCCTGCCTGCACGTGCACACACACAGACACAGACACACACTTTTAGAGACTGAATCTCACTGTGTTGCTCCAGACTGATATACAGTGGCACAGTCATAACTCACTGCATCCTTCAACCCCTGGGCTCAAGTGATCCTTCTGCCTCAGCCTCCCAAGTACCTGAGACTACAGGCACACATCACCATACTTGGCTAATTTTTAAAACTTTGTTTAGAGACAGGATCTTGTTATGTTGCTCAGGCTGATCTCTAACTGTTAGCCTCAAGCTATCCTCCCACTTATGCCTCCTGAGGAGCTAGGGTTACAGGCATGACCCACCGTCCCCTACAGGTCCATGTTTTTGATCATTTACAAATATCTTACATGTTTTAAAGTATTAGAAATAGAGACTGAGTAATCACTATAGAGTATCATTATGAAGCAAGTACCTCCTAAGTGTCGGGCTCATGCACGTGATTATCTTAATCTTCGAAATGATCTTTTGAGATATGATTCAGGCCATGGCCAGGCCTGCTATGCTCAGAATCTCCTGGGCATTGGGCACAGCACATACCTGACTGATGTGCCACTGACCAGTCATCATTACACAGTGGCAGTGTGCTGTCCTTGTGTGATAGCCAAGTACTATTATAACACAGAGCTAATACAACAATATGGCATACCACAGAATTCGTGCTCTAACATCAGATGTTAGACAGTTTCTACAAATACATTTAAAAACTCATGCTAAAGTTTCAGATACCAGGACAAGAAGACCAGTGTTTCCAATGACTTGGCAAGACTGCCTTGCATTGACCTACCAATTCCTCACCCCTACTGATTCTCTCCCGGTGGTATGTCTACCATGATAAAACATGAGACCTGAGAAACTAAGCTGATCAAATATTTCCTGTTTGATGCTACCTAAAAAGCCTCTGCTGTAAGCAGAATCCTTTAACTTTACTGCAGAAATGTTTAATTTGGATATAATAAATGCACCTTAGTATTCATTCTCACCAGTCCTCAAACTCAGTCCTCAAGCAGATAAACTAAGGGTGGAAATTACCATTTCCATTTTCTCAGATAAAGACACTGAGTCCTAGGGAGGTCAAGTTCACAAGACCATTAATTTGGCAGAAATGTGGTTTCCATTATTGTCTCTGACTCCAAATCCATTCTGGAATTTCCATTGAGGGTCTAAAGTGTTCAAGATACTATGAAAGCTAAAAGCTGCATGAGGCACCAAGAATTCAGTGGAGAAAAAAACACAATCCTTAATCATAGGGAGCTCATAGTTTAATAGGGGATAATGATCATTAACTGGGTAATCACAATACAGTTGTAAGTGTTATGACAGTGACAACCTAGTAAAATATAGGAAAATCTTTTATGCAGACTTAGACAAGCTAGAGAAGGCTCTGCAGTAGAAGTGATGCCTTACATAGGAAAGAATCCGTGATTATATTTCCAGCATAGTCTGAAAGTACCTTCAGATAAATAAACAAGCAAACTCCCCAGCAAAATCATCTCATTTTCTTAGAATATCACATTTAGCTTGTCCATGACTATAGGAAAATTTGTGCTTTGGAAGCAAATAATGCAACTAGAACAAAAAACTGACAAATGGCATTACATTTTAGGTAACTTTTATGTAACACTGCAGAGTTTGATTGTAGAGTTTTCCCAAGTAAGTGAAAGCAAATCTACACTGACAACTGGGGCATTAGGGAAACAAAGAAATGGAGTTGAACGGCCTAGTAATCAGGGCAATCTGGGTCTGACTGCTCACCTATCAGGACCATCATTCCTTACTTCTTAGGACTGCCTAGTCAGTTATAAAATGAGAGCTTGCTCTATCAGTATTTCTCAATGAGACACCACTAGCATTCTGCAACGGACATGCTTCAATGTGTAGGAGAATTACAAATATCATATGGCCTTTAGCATCCCTAACCCTCAAAATGCTAGAGATGCTCCCATTACTGTAACAAAAAATATGCCTAACACTTCCTAATTCTCTCCCCACCGCACTGTGGAGTACAACCCCCGATGGGAACCAAGAGAGTAAACAGACTAATTTCCCTCCAGGTTTCTGACTCTGTCATCTATAACTATTTTTATATACATCAGACTAAGGTAATCTCCTTATTAGTGAGTAGGCTATTCTTTGACATACTTTTCTCAGTTGAAAAGAGTGACTTTCAAGTTCATATTCAATAATATTTTATGAAATAATGTCATTGGTGGTTCTGGAGATTATATGAATTAATTTGGAGTATAAATTTATCATTTTATAGATCAGATAACTTAGTGAAATTGTCATGTAATTCATTAAGAACCAGGTCTCCTGGTACCACATCCAGGACTCCTTATGGCGTTGTACTTGCACCCATCTGGTGCCCCCATTTTGCTGTGTTCCCTCCTACTTTGGTAAAATGGGCATTTCATAATTTTGAGGAAATTTTCTCATAATACTGCAGTTCTACTTACTGTTCTCAAAGAGACCATCTTCTTAGTACCTTGCAAAAACATTAAGAAAAAAATGTGCCTACCCAAGGTGAACAACTGTTCAGCTGTTTAATGGGAGACCCTAGAGCATGAAAAAGTGAACATATTGCAATCTTCTACCAAATTTTATCTTTGGATTTCAATCATGCTGAATCGCAGCAATTATCTTCAAATTGCTATTTCATGACTCCTGACAACCTTTGCTTTTTACGTTTCCTACAAAAACTGGTCACATGAGTTGAGCATCTATTATCTATTCTAAAATAGTCTCAAATGCAGAAAGATCACAGAAAATTAGTATGTGGAAGGAAGATGCTGGTGTGATGAATGTTAATTTACATGGCACTTGCGGACAACTAAGATGTCATTCTTAGTCATTCTCACATTTTGCTCCCTGACATATGCCAATAAATATTAGGAACATTCATTTTCTTTCCCATAGAAGGACATAGAGAGTGAAAGCTAATTTTCATATAGTATATATGAATCACAAAACAGTTTAGAAAACATGATCATTTGATTCTTATAAAATTTTGCGGTCATCCATTGGCATTTTACAGCTGAGAAATCTGAGAAGAGAAAAAGATAAGTAACTTTCCCAACACCCACCACTGCTAGTAGTAGTAAAGTCTTAAATATAAATTGTTTCACTTCAGATCTTACACACTTTCCTTACCCAAGAGTCTCTCCCATTTGCTGTGACTTCTGGGTATCCCCACAATACTCCAGAGGGGCCTGCTAATATAATACTTGCACCTATTAATGTACCTGCCTCCTCATACTAGACTGTGAATTTCTGTAGGATAGAACCACATCTGCCTTACTTTTATATAGCCAACACTTAGCATAACACCTCACATATAGTGGGCAACCTAATAAATGCTCACTGAATACATAAAGAATGCCACCTCAGGGTTAGTTGCATATTTACTCTTTGTAAAAAAAAAAAAAAAAAAAAAAAACAACTAAGAGTCAGTAGAATTATCAAAGATAGCACATGGTGAAATGATGCTATTGCTAAATATTGAAAGGAAAGATTATGAGAAAATTCAGGTAATATTATGGTCACTATAGTCAAATTTGAGTATTCTCATAATTGTTTATTAACAAATAAGTAAAAAGTTGAAAATATAGAAATTAGGGTAATATACTTTGAGAAAGTCCTGTAACTGGTTCCAAAATTCATATCATATTCCTATTCAATGATCCTATTATACAGGAATGTGAATGAAGGGGTCAAAACAAAGAAACCACAGTTTTTAATACAGTTTAAATTTAAAAGGCTAGATTTAAGCAAGGTTTTATCTGTAAAATATAGATCCTACCAACTGTACTAGGATCTCCAGAGAACAACAGATTTATCATAAAAAATTCCTTCATCTGTCTACTCAACAAACCTGTCTAGTTGATGCCAGGCACAAAGAAGACAAGAAGAAACTTCAAGGAATATGCACTTTAGTTCTATGATTTCCATACTTTTTCCAGGCAGTTCTTTTTCCCTCTTCAAATGAAATCTTAAGAAGAACCCTAATACATAAAAGAAAACAGAGGCTGTTCTGGTTAAAAGGGTTGGGGGGACCATAATAGCTCAACTTCCTTTTTTCCTTAGAAGCCAATATCTCCCCAGAAGTCAATTCATCCATCATTGGTCTAGTCTTCCAAACATTTCAATTTTAAGCAAATGTTTTGATTTTCCTTCCCAACCATATGATAGACATCTATACAGATGCACTGCTCGTGTTCACCCCATGCCAGTAAGTATTTCTTTCTCTATTTCTTCACAAATCCCACACCATGTTATTGCTCTTTGTTTTTTAACCTTCTACCCACTCTTCCATCCTCTCCATTCCCAGTGTGTTGCCTCCCGCTCTGTAAGTATTGAACATCAGCCACGGTTCTTTGATACGTCCCCTATACAAATACAGGCTGAGTTTCTCACAGGACCTTGGGATGGAGGATCTAAGCAGGATTCCCCAAATGTAAAAAGCAGAAATCCTGACTGAAGCACTCAGTTATATACAACAGGCAGTAAGAAGCCACTGCACTTGCTAATAACAGAGAGCCCCTTATAGAGTTTGCAGAACAGACCACAGGAAAGCACTGCATATTGGGGATGTGCCAAGGTATTCCTATATTAGCATTTACCATCTTAAGAGTTTTTTAACTTTTAATTTTATTCATGGAAAACAGTACTAAGTAGAACCCCAGACTTTTTCTAAAGCATGTAAGTCTGAGCACCATTTACCCTGTCATGAACACCATGACTGGTCTTTCACTGTGAATGACAAAATGAAAAGAACAAAACATCAGGATCTCGATGAGGTAACACCTTCACAGGGCAACAAGGATAATATCTTCACAGAGCTTTAACGGAAGTGGACAAGGTCCCTGCACCTATCTCAGGGATGAATTAGGGAGACAAAAAAGGGAATTGAGGGTAGTAATATATTTACTTAGAAACAGAAAAATATGTTCAATAAAAACAAGTAAGCTGATATTGACACTAGAGTTGATGGCTAGCTGGAATGCATCAGTACAACCTGGCCAATTGTTATTATACAACAGAAGACATCTTCCATCCAGCTTGGAAAACGGTCATTGTCCTAACAACTTCCTAGAAATAATCAATGACTCAATAACTAAAGTGTTAATCAGACACCTCCTAGATCCTGATCCAGCTCTTGGAATGTCATTCACCCTACAGGTCACTGCTTTGCTCTATGATCTATTAAAATATTTTCATATTACTCTCACTGGAGACTCATTTCAAATACAGCAGTTTTTTTGTGGTAGAATTTCAAAGAAAAACAGACAAAGAGTTCATTTCACAAGCCATTCTTTTAC
The DNA here is from genome assembly GCA_963573385.1 of Cacajao melanocephalus. Classification (NCBI taxonomy): domain Eukaryota; kingdom Metazoa; phylum Chordata; class Mammalia; order Primates; family Pitheciidae; genus Cacajao; species Cacajao melanocephalus. The sequence goes on along the minus strand of CAUYLG010046048.1, from coordinate 38,596 downwards.
ATGCATAACTGTTTTACAGATGCAATAATACTAAAATGTCTCATATTATACTCAGGCATAACAAGTATTTACCTTTTGTTTCTTTTATTTAGTTAGAATCAAGTATACAGCACCTTTTAACACTGATAATATGTGATTAAATTGATGGGCTCATGTTCATATTCAAGAACTTCAACCCTTTTTGAATGGTACTGCCTTCTGACCCAGTTCTTTAAGACAAAGAACAGTATCATATTTCCAGAGCTCAATATGGTGACTCATGGAGAATCTCAACAAAGTTGAATAAATGCATTACGGGACTATTAAAACGCTGTAACTGTCAAGTAGAAAATTAAAACCCAAGTCAGGCAGTCAATAAAAAATTTTAATAAATTTTAAAAATCTGATGCTACAATCTCATTTCTAAATTTCCTCTAAAATTTATGAGATTGCTTCTGTGAATACCAGGGAGAAAAAAAACAGAGAGCAAATAACTGGTACAGCAATCAGTGAATAGGGCCTGCAATTACTGTATTCCCACTGCAACTCATATAGTACCTTACATATAATTAGAAGCAAAATAAGATAAATCATATAAAAGTCAATGTATAGTTTACAAAAACATTCATAGATATCCCATTGAAAATTTACAATAACTTTTAATGTACATTTTGTAGATAAGGAAGCAGAGAATCAGAGAAGTTCCCCGTAGTAATCAAAAGAGATAAGGATTGAGTGGTTATCAAATTAATAAATGCCTGGCGTGAGCCTATATAAAGTCTTTGGCACAAAATAAAGATCAAAAGGAAACTCCTTTCATTTAATTGAGTGTCAGGTCAATTGTCATTTCCTTCAAGATGTCTTCTTGAAACACTAGAATAGGCTAAATCTCTTTATTTTGTGCCTTTCCAGTTCTGATTTCTCTTTTACTATTTATCCAACTTAAATAGTTTTATAAAACTAATTCTCTTCCCAACAGATCTAGAAAGAATTGCTTTACTTCAATCATAATCCAAACAAGTTTCAGACATTCCAGCAACTATTTGAAAATGTCAGGAGTATATCCACCTTATTTACCTTTGTATCTACCCAGACCTGGCATAGTGCCTGGTGTTTGCTAGCTAGATGAATGAATAATAAATGAATAAGACTAAAGTAGGCACACTTAATTTGGGTTTTAGGCTATGGTTTAAATCCCAAGAGAGCTTAAGATGAAATGAATGAAGTAAAACATGATATTTTGTAGGGGAGTATACCAGCAGCTATCTCGTCAGATAGAAAAATAATAAAAATAATCATTTATAGATTAAAAAGCTGAGGGGAAAATAGACAGTACTTGGATGAAACTTCAATTACTTATGACCTGGCAGAATTCTAATTTACTAAGGAAAAACACTGATGTATTCTTCATGTGCTTTGTACCATTCTTTCATAACTTGGATTATGAAAGCAAATGTAGGAACTTCTCTAAATTTGACTCTAAGAAAATGGTTTGTTGCAGAGTATAAAAGGGGAATCTAGATAGAATTATTTTTATATAAGGGCACAATGTGCCACTCACATCAGTCACTGCCACTCACAGATTTGGATTTTATTTATTTATTTATTTATTAGATAGAGTCTTACTCTGTCACCCAGGCTGGAGTGCAATGGTGTGATCTCAGCTCACTGCAACCTCTGCCTCCTGGGTTCAAGCTATTCTCCTGCCTCAGCCTCCCAAGCAGCTGTAATTACAGGCATGTGTCACCATGCACGGTTACAGATTTGGATTTTAGAAAAAGTTGATTCTCAAAGTTTCAGGTAAACTATTTTAGTATGATCCCATAGACGCAAATGCTAAAATGGAAAAGACCTCAAAATTGAGTCCCAGATAGAAAACATTGGCTTAAATGTGAAGTACACAAATGGGCAGCCACAAAACAAACACAAGAGAACTTCATAGATAATAGAAAAGTTAGTTTAAATATGCACAATTTGTATTTATGTTACACATTATAGCTACATAAATATGCTTTGGAGCTAGAGAAAGCAGGATTTGAACATTAGCTCAGCAGCTTACCAGCTAAGAGATATTTAAGTTAGCAGTTTGTCCATCTATAAAATGGACAATACCTACCTGAGAAAACTTTGTGAAGATTAAATGGCACGATATATAAAGTACATTAATAACATAGTTCATGGCACGTAGTAAACAGTTAAATGTGCATGTCCATGCATATGTACATGTCCATGCATGTGTGCACGTGAGTGTGTACAGGTGCAGTAGTGTTGTTGATATCATATTAGTAGCAGTATTATCAATCATTTTATCAGCCTCATGGCTGTAATGGTGTCGTATTAGGAGATGCATTATTATTAGCATCACATCAGCAACATAATCAAGATGGTCATTATCCCCAATAATCTATACTTTGAACAAGAAAAAAGTTATGTTAATTCATGTCAGAGTAAGACAAATGGCAAATACTACATAAAGCTTAGTGCTTGAAACATATGTATTATAACAGAATCAAATAAACAGCAGAATGTCTTGAATCCTAGTTTGTTTCTCCCTTCTCTATCAAGCAAAATAGTCATAAAGAGTGAAAGGTAGGACACATGTGATTAGGAGAGAGCTAAAATCTGAGATTAAAAATCAAAAAAGACTAAGAACTGTAGTTCTTACTTTTTGTTTTTTTAATTTCAGACAATTTATATTTTGGGGGCAATGGGACAACTGGTAAGTAAATGAGATCACATAACCACAGTAGATAATATTTGAATTGTCACAAGAAACAGGGAAGTGGCCAAAACCAGAGGCACAACAATTGTGAGACCTAGGTTGAAAAGCCTGGCAGAAGAGGAATTTTCAAAACTGTAGAGCAGTGAACATGATCGCTAATGAAAATCTAGCACAGATGTTTTGTAAGCACACAGAGAAGGGAGTAGTGACCACCAAAAGCAAGTATGTCAGGGATACTGAATAGAAGCTTGGAATATCTAACCTCAAGATTTCTTCCCCAGAGACTGCTAAGAATTAAAATTTTTATGACTGTATAATTTTAGACAAATCAAAGGAAACAGAACTAGAATAGAACACCAGATCTCAGTACCTGCTACTAAGCTGGCTTCAAACAAATCATGTCAGAAAAAGAACAAAAAAGTGTCCCTCTTGCTTTGAATAGCTAAATAGAAAATAATCTGCCTTTTTAAAAAATTGTACTTTAAATTCTGAGGCACACGTGCAAAACTTGCGGGTTCGTTACATAGGTATACATGTGTCATAGTGGTTGGCTGCATCCATCACCCCATCATCTACATTAGGTACTTCTAATGCTATCCCTCCCCTACCCCACAACCCCCCGATAGTCTTCAGTGTGTGATGCTCCCTTTCCTGTGTCCATGTTTTCTCTTTGTTCAACTCCCACTTAGGAGTGAGAACATTCAGTGTTTGGTTTGCTCTTCTTGTGTTGGTGCTACAGGCGTGTGCCACCGTGCCTGGCTATTTATTTTTTTGTATTTTTAGTAGAGATGGGGTTTGACCATGTTGGCCAGACTGCTTTTGAACTCCTGGCCTCATCTGATTTGTCCACGTTGGCCTCCCAAAATGTTGGGATTACAGGCTTGAGTTATCCTGCCTGGCATAGAAAATAATCTGTCTTTGATGTGAGACTGGTCCTCAATCCTCTGAGCTGACCCAGGAACGTGCCATTTCACTCTGGTTAATCTTGCACAGAGTGTTATATCACACATCAATTATGACCTAGAATAGCATTACTGTACATTCTAGCTACAAATTAAGTTGCGTAAACTTAAAAAATGGTCATATATCAACATAATGATTTCCTAACTAGAATATTTGAAATCAACTGTCCATTTGTTACAATGTTTTACAAAAAAGGTTTTTTTTAAACTGTGAAATGCATTTCCTGATTCAAATATTTTAAAATTCGTATAAAATTGTTGCTGAGTTCTCACAAATACTAGAAACTATTAACAAGCATCTTCAAATGCAATTTTCCCCTTAATAATTTAATGGCAAAACAGAATATATGTTTATATGTCAATGGAAACAACCTGAGTATAGAGGAGGAGAAACAGATGTTACAAGAATAGAAAAGAAATAAGTATAGATCCATGTCTTGATAACGTAACAGGAGGGGATAACACAAAGCAGCAACATCATCAACCTTGGTTTTCATAGCTGTTATTTTTATCATTTTCTTCATCACCATCACCATCATCATCATCATCAACATTGTTAAGGTTTATAGACTTTGAGAGAAATACTAGTTTTATTGGAAGAGAAGTGGGTATAAAATAATCATTTTGGATACTAAGAAAGCAAACTACAACAGAAGGAGTAGACTATTCAGCAGAGTTGAGTGTCTGAGATTTATGACAATGAATTTAAAGTGAGACCAATCACCAAATTTATGTTTTTCTTCAGATATGTTCAATTACTTAAGTGCAAGCACAGGATCTATATATACCTGAGTTTACCCAGAACTAGAGGCTTGCTGATGAGTACAATGAAAAAAGAAACAGAAGAGGAATTTAAAGATACTTCTAAGGGAGGGATCATAATTTCTTTCAATTATTATCCAATCTTGCAGGCATGTTGTATAACAAGCTTCCTGATTGGTCTCTGATTACTTTTCCAATCTTGTATTTTTTCTCTCTCACTTACCTTTAATACCTAAGCCCACAGACATATTCAGCTCCTTGTATGTTCCTAAGTACAACAGAGGTTCTATCATATTTATGCCTTTATACATATATATGTGGGTATATACATATATGTGTGTGTATATATATATATATATGTACATACACACACACATATATATTTTGAGATGGAGTCTGGCTATGTCACCCAGGCTGGAGTACAATGGCATGATCTCGGCTTACTGCAACCTCTGCCTCCTGGGTTCAAGCAATACAGGTGTGCACTACTACGCCCGGCTAATTTTTGTATTTGTAGTAGAGATGGGGTTTTGCCATGTTGGCCAGGCTGGTCTTGAACTCCTGACCTCAAGCGATCCACCTTCCATGGCCTCCCAAAGTTCTGGGATTACAGGTGTGGGCCACCTCACCGGCCATGCCTTTGTATATACTGTCTCCCTTTCTTGGATTTTTCCACTGTTTCTTCCTCTTCATTTGCCAAACACTTAACTGGTCTTTCAAGTCTTGGTTATGCCAAGACTTCTGTGCTCCTGAAGTCCCCGGGGCTTCTTACCTAAATTAGGAGTGTGTACCTTCTATCTGCATTTACTAACAGAAGGTGGTAATTTGTTGAGAATAGAGACTCTATTCTGTTTAGATTTATATCTCTTGTAGCCAGTAGTGGGCTAAGGACACAGTAGATACTACAATTAAATGTATTAAAAAAAGTAGATACAAAAAGAAATGCATTGAATAAATGCATGAAGAAACAACTGCTTGAATAAAATAATCTACTTAAGTTCACCTAAAAAGAGATTCCAGCAAATGAACTGCCCATTGTAAAAGTTACAATCTGCAATTATTAAGTTCTGTGTCTGTGGTAGGTAAATGAGTCTGATTAGGCTTGTTCATCTGTGTTCTCCAAGAAAGTGAAAAAATTAATATTTGCTATAACTTGAAGTTCCAGGTGATTCTGTTAAAGCATACAAAAAGAGATAATTACGTGATAGAAAATAAATAATCAGAGCAACCGACAGCACTATCAAGAACATTTCTAAACAAACCTGAAAAAGACAAGTTCAAATGATGTATCACCAAAGCTTTCCCGAAAAGTATCCTAAATATGTATACAAACTCACATTCATGCATCATTATCCAAGTCTCTCACCTATCCCTACAAAAGATACTGCCTTCTAAAAGGAATCACATTAAGGAGTAAATAATAATGAAAAGCCTAGTTAAATCAATGGTTAACCAGACGATACACTTGAGAGAGATTCAAACATCTAAAATAGAAATATGAATCATTTAGCCTTATAATACCATCTCTGCAAAAGCTAAGAGAATCAAAACTATAGTTTTATCTTCCCATTATTCTGTGTGAATCTAAGTAAAGATTAAAAAGACTAATAGTTAATAATTTACAAATTTAAAATAATATGATAGATACACAAAATGAAAGTAAGATTATATGGAATAAAAATATTACTTATTAATTGATCAAGAATTGTGGAATAAGCATAAGCAGTTTTATAATGCTTTTCCTTAACATCTTTAAGATTAAGGTAAATTACTTTGTTCTTGAAAAAGGTTTTGAATAATGACTTTAGTTTCAATATAGCTTAGCAATGTTTTTCAGGACCTCATTCATCTTTTCAGCCCTTGCCATATATTACTTAATATCAAAATATCAGATTTGGGTCTAATAAACTACATCATGGGGGGACCTTTTATTAATACTCATAGTTACAATTACAATCCCAGAGAACACTGTTTACCTACATCATAAATAATATCATTGTGAACATTAAAAAATATATAGCAGGATTTATCTTAAGCAGATGGGAATCCAACTTTTTAGCCTTGGAAGCTATGAATCGGATATAGTCATGCCGGACCTTCATAAAATCAAGTAAGAGCACCCCTAGTCCCTTGCAAATAGTGCAATATTAAAGTTGTCAAAGATATGCCTGTTTTCTAGATGTAACATTCAAATTCTAGTTTTGAGGTCCAGTGTACTGTACACATTTTTTAAGACTAGTATTAATAAATACCTGACCTTCATAAAATCAACTAAGGGCCCTCCTAGTCCCTTGCAAATGGTAGAATTTTAAAGGTGTCAAAGATATTCCTGTCTTCTAGTTTTAACGTTCAATCCTATTTTTGAGATACAGTGTACTGTATACATTTTTTAAGACTAGAATAACTTAAGTGTCTTAACATTTAAAGTTAAGCAGTTTATAAAATTAAAGCTGTAAGCAAATAAATTATAAAATTTGCAGAATTGGATAGAGAAAATGAAGCCATGATGAGTTTCTTAAGAAACTGTGACAACAGTGGGGTACTCCAGCTCAGATACACAAAAGCATAGCTTATATTGCAAAAGGTATGTAGCATCTTATATTCCTAAATTGTAAATGTGTGTATCAGTAAGTGGGTGTGTGCATGTGCACGTGTTTTAATATTCTGCCAATATTCTGTGGTCTTTTGCATCTTTGGTCTCAAGTATTACTTATTTCCCTTGAGGATAATTCCACAGTCTCTACAGAAGCTTAAATAAGATATGAAAGTAATTCTCTGCTTCCTGCACTCAAATGCATTGCTTTGTATTTATGCAAATGTTCAGCCCAGTCTCTTGGAAAATTCCAGAGAAGAACTACCCTAAATAACTGTGAAGACAAAATTAGTTACCCGTGATTTCAAAGAAAATATTTTTAAAATTTGCTTTAAATATGTAGGCTTTACAAGACTAAAATCTCCTGCTTCATCAGTCCATAGCCTATGTCATAAAAGGAAGTACATAAAACAGTCATTCCTATTCAGATTTTCTTACCCAGTACTGCTTGGGGGTTGATAATTATCTATCTCTGAAGAGAAGTTAACAGTCCCATCTCTCAATTATGAATAAGAGAACCTGAGTAAGATTTATTAACCACTCTCCATTGGTTAAATTAATAAAATGGTAATTAGGTCAAGTTTAATTCTTTCTGTGTCCATGTGTTTTTTAAAAAAGGAAATTATGGCTGGGCCTGGTGGCTAGTGCCTGTAGTCCCAGCATTGTAGGATGCCGAGGAAGGTGGATCATGAGGTCAGGAGACCGAGACCATCCTGGCTAACACAGTGAAACCTCGTGTCTACCAAAAAATTAGCCAGGCATGGGGGCATGCACCTGTAGTCCCAGCTACTCAGGAGGCTGAGGCAGGAGAATCACTGGAACCCGGGAGGCACAGGTTGCAATGAGCTGAGATTGTGCCACTGCACTCCAGCCTTGGCAACAGAGCAAGACTCCATCTCAAAAAAAAAAGAAAATAAAGGAAATTATATAGTGATTCAGTTGAATGTACAAATCATAAATATTCAATAATGATACACTAAACTAAAACAATTATTTATTTTGGCTAAACATATTTTTCACTTTAAAGATTTTTACTATACAATGTTTTTCTCTTTGGTATATTGAATATTATTAAAATTAGAAAATCTTAATAACACTATACACTTTAAAAGAGAAGTGAAATAAATCTTATAGTGAAATTAACATATGCAATACATATTAACTATTCTTAAGCCACTACAGTAAAACTAAAAACGTACAACTTTTACATTTTAATTGTTATTTCCATTTCAAAATATTTGGAAATCTGAATATGAGAAAAAGCAGTGAAAAAGCTTGGCAGCTCAATTCTAATTACTTTAGATGCATCTCGCCTATCTAGTTAATTTGTCCCTGTGATTATGTGTATCTTCTTCAAATCCCTTTAATTACAAATATTCTATTCAGGTTATTCAGATAAAGTCTCAAAGCCTTCAGATATACATCTCCATCCAGGTGTGCTATCAAGATTAAGCTCATCTAAGCTTCTGAGAGATTCTAATTAAGAAATACACAGATGTCTTCCAGAGAGCAGACTGGAAAGAAAACGTGTATCATCCATTTCTCTTTCTGGAACAACTATAGCAGAAATTGTGCTGCAGGCAGCTGCAATGGTTATTTCAAAAATGAATGTCTACCCAGACTTGAAATATAACATACAAGTACCTTTGCGAACCATAAGGGTAATTATGGTTACTTAACTATTACTAAAAAATAGGTTATCAAATTGGTCACTTTGGGATGCTATATTTGACAAGAAATGAATTTTTGGTCTCCACCAAGCTTGCAGTGTGTGTAAGTAAGACTAGCGATGCAAAGAATAATTTTTAGCACATTTATTTTCATCTATAAGACTAGCTCTATATCATTGGGTCTAAGCATTTTCAGAATAACTTGAGAAACTAAATTAGACAGGTCTGTCTTACCTCACTAGTAGGTGTTCTTCATGCAGTGATATTTGATGTACTGATATTTGAATGGTATTTATAAGATCTTCTCCAGCACTACTGATTGCATTGAATTCCCAAAAAATTGTTTGGCATCTTCAATGAGTAAGGTTCTAATGCTAGTTCCATGTTCCTGAAACTCTTTATTTGGCAGGCAAAATGACTAAAAAGTATTTGAAAGAAAAGACCAGAAAGGCCAAACACAAATTGTTATCTTGTATCTTTTAAGTCTGTTCCTCCTCCCAGTCTCTTACTTTTTAAACCATTACTACTGAAGCTGAAATCCTGAAACTTGTATTTCTGGTTGTTCTAGTATCTTTGTTTACCTTGATCTCCTAGCTAACACTAAGCCCTACAACATAGGTCTAAAATATAAGATTTGTAATGGATAGTGAGAACATGTGCACTGCTTGAGATATGCTGATGTACAGAGCATGGATCATAAACTGCTACACTGGCCACACTTGGTTCTGAGACCTGTGTGTGTTGTAATATTGCTGCTGCAATATTTTCATGCAGCTTCCTAATTTCCCAGGAGTATGAAGTGATGGGAAGCATACGAAGTACAAAGCTTGAGTAATCCAATCTTTAAAGTGCTGCAGAAGCTACGTTAACTACCATGAAAGACATGTCAAGGTTATAGCTGCTGTAGAAATGATGCAGGCTCTGAAAGACATGGAAGTGAAACTCTTTTAGACAGCTTAGAATTAAAACAATAACAACAACAAACATACATGAAGGATGAAAAGGATTTTGTACATGATTATGAATTTCACTACTTTCAAATGGAATAATGATGGGAAAGTCATTTTTGTAATTTGATGGAAACAAAGGATTGCATTGGAATGAGAAAGCTTTCACATTCTAGGAAGCAAACTGAAAAGATTTTATAATGTTCTGCTGGGAATAGGATGACTTTATTATCTAGGGGAAGTGTACAATCCTAACTGGTAGATTTGCATAAATACTATAGCTACATAAAATTAAAGAAGCAGAGTCGTTCCAGGTCAAATTTTTGGTCCAGTGCTATACTGTCCAATATGGTAGCTACTAGACTTGTGTGGCTATTGAACACTTGAAATAGGGCTAGTGCCACATTTTAAAATGTTTAAAAATGAAGCAATGTATTAAAAATGTAAAGCATCCCATTAATATTTTTATTTATTATATGTTAAAAGGATAATGTATTGGCTATCTTGCATTAAATAAAACATTCTTGATAATAATGGGTTATTTTTCCTTTTCTTAACATGGCTAATGGAATGTTTGAAATTACCTACATAGCTTACATTCTATTTCTTTTGGTCAGAAATAGTCTAATGTATTGAAGGGGTAGGGTAACATCCTTCTAGAAATATTTCAGAGGCTTTTAGAACAACATCAAAGAAAAGCTTATAAAAGTTTTGAGGGGCTAAATTGTCACTGCATTGTTCTCATGTAGGAGTAAGGAAGCATCAGCAAAATTTGGAGATACAACCTCACAAAGTCTCAGGCAGAACTTTTCTGAGACCTAACTAATTTCTGTCTCAAGTGGGGCAACATCCATTTCACCCTAAATGGGGCCACTGCATTTCGTAATCAAAAGGGAAAAACAAAATGTGGAGGAGCGTCTGCCGCAAATGCTTAGTATTAGAGGACATTCAAGGACTTTCCATATTTCTTTTCAAGGTAACATCCATCCAAAAGGAATTCTAATATGCAACAGCCTTCAGTGAAATACAATGAAGCTTCAGGGAGCTATGGTAAGAAACTATGTAAGAACCATGAGGCCCTGCGTGGATTGACATGTTTTAAAAAAAAGAGAGACATGTCTAGGAGCCAGAATGCTCATGACCTCAAAACAAGAGGTTCCCAAGGGGCAGATGAACCCCAGTGGTTCAGAATTCAGAGATCTCTCCAACATTCTCCTCCCTCCTACATCTCTGGTGATCAAGCAGAGTCTCCCTCTATAGATGATCTTGAAGAATCTGATTGGAGTTTTACAACTTTCTGAGCTGACAGAATGCACAACTGCATCTGTTTTAAGTGCCAAAATTTGTGCACTTATGGTCTGCTTTGTATTTTATTTTTATGTGTCACATAATTTAGCAAAGATATCCTGAAGTTAATACTATAATGCAGCTGTGTCCACTTACTTCTTGCAAGCTTTTTGTCCATATAGGGAACAGACATGTTTCAAAAAGTATCCTAAAACTTAAACTCCATCAGCAAAACTTATTTTTCCAATGACATGAAAAAAGAAAAGATTTATTCTGTAGAAAATAAAGAGAACTCTACCTATGCTACTATGATCGAGTTAAAATAAAATAACAGAAGATTCAAAATACCAATATACTATCTCCATGTTTTTGAAAAAAATGATTCAGGTCCATAAGATACGGAATCAGTGAACATTACTATATTTCATTTAATTATTTACATAGACACATGACAGGTAAATAGAAATTATTATTATTTTGTTGTTGTTGTTGTTGTTTAAAAAAAAATCTGGCCAGGCGTGGATGCCTATATTCCCAGTACTTTGGGAGGTCAAGGTAAGAGGATCACTTGAGCCCAGGAGTTCAAGACAAGCATGGGTAACATGCCTCTACAAAAAAAAAAAAAAATTAACAACAAAATATAGCCAGGCATGGTGGTGGTCCCTGTTGTCCTAGCTACTCAGGAGGCTGAGACAGGAGGATTGCTTGAGCTTGGGAAATCTAGAGTGCAGGGAACTATGATTATACCACTGCACTCCATCCTGGGCAACAGAGTGAGATCCCACCTCAAAAAAATTTTTTTTCACTTTCTGCTTTTCTGAATCCTAACAGTCCTATGATATCTTGCTCAATATTTTAATATAAAAGTACACTGCTATTAGCTTTAACCAACCTCACATAGTACACACAAAATCAGGAGAATACAAATTAATAACAATGAAATTTTACTCCAGAGTAGGAGCAGAAAGTCATAAACACAGCAAAGCAAAGTGCAAGACCTGCATCAAGGACAAGATTTTGCAATTTCAAATTTTTCCTCACTTCCTCTGGTCATCAATACAGACAGAATTAAAAACCATATCTTGTAAGAATATTTGAAGGCAAAAGAAAAACATATTATATATATAAGATTATTTTAACTATTAATAAGAATTCATTTATACTATATTAGGCCTCATCTTAAATTCAGGTAGAGTCAAAATCACAATTTTAAAAAATAATGTACTGGCTCATAGGAAATCATAGATGATGAGCACAAGAGTTAAGAGAGAGCTCCCAAGGGTAAGAAAGCTTTCCAATGTGCTTCGTCATCAAAACATCAGTGGAAGGGTCAGAGGAAGGTGAAACTCATTTTCAAAATCATCCTAGAGGAAACGATGTAATACAGGAATGACTACAGCCTTCAGTTGCCATGAGAAGGATACTGAGATTGTTGTGGATGTTAACAACAGAACCAAATTAAAATCCAGGTCTAATGACCCTCTGGCCAGTGATCTTTCCAGTCTGCAGCTCTTAAGCAGGGAGTCCACAGTAATCACCTGTGGTCTTTAATCAATATACTTACCAGGCCCCCAAACCCCAGAAATCTGATTCCACCTAGCCACAGGTAGCCTGCCTTACACCCTGTAGAAGCATTGCACAAAGCTGCCCCCTAGTCAGGGAGCGGACAACTAGTGCTTTCCCCAGCCCACCATGGTTTTTCAAGTGTTGTCATGCAGCACGTCAATCTAGGAAATTCTCTTTGCCTCGAAAATGTCTATTCATTCTTCTAAAAATTTCGTTCTGACAGATCTCCTGATCATGTGCTGTCCTAACCACTGCAAGCTTTCCTATGTCCAGAGTAGGATTTTAAATTTTTATTCAAATATTTCCTGTCTGTTCTTGGTAACTAAAATTCTACACATTTTAATAAAGAAATATTAGCAGACTTCAGTATAAAGTTAAAATTAATACTAAAAATTCCAGACTTTCTCTATATGCATACAATGGGTTACAAAATATAATGAACTGAAAATTGTAAATATTCATTCAATAGACTCTATGAGGCTTATGTAGGAATACAGTCATATTAAAAACAAATAATGTTAAATATGTCAACTCTTTTGCAATGTAGATATGCTACTTTCTTTCTCTTTCCTAATTGCATTGAGTGGAGCTTCTAGGACAATATTAATAACAGTGAACACAATGTCTTTGAAGTTACTTCCCCCTGAATTAGAAATGTTTCTATTGAATCACTATTTTTCTCAATGCAGGTAAGTAAAGAGGTGATTAAGGAGGTAGCTATATAATTATTTTCAGTGAATGTGTTTGTTTTTAAAATAAATAGTTATGGGAACTAGTTTGTCAAACGCTTTTTGGCATTCTTCAATAAAACCAGTCTTTCTCTGTAATCTATTAACACAGAGTATTACATTAATAAATTTCTTATTTTAAAACATTTATATTCCTGGATTGTGTTTCACTTGGTTCCACACATTATTCTTTTAATATATTGTTTAAATCAAGCTTATTCAAGTTTCATATACGGAAATTTTTGTTGGTAATATTCTATGGCATTCTTTTTTATATATGGTATGTTCAAAGTCATGTGGTATCAATATGGAATTTTGATATAAGGGCATCTTTTCATTATCTTTCATTACTAAACATTTCATGCATAATACTCTTGTTCTGGATTAGCGGACAACACATTCTGGGTACACTGAGGCAGATCATTTAATAAACAGTACAAATCTTCCTCTTCTTTAACAGAGTTACATTGGTTCCACTTAACCATGGGACTTGTAAGATAAAAGGGATCAAGAGGGGATATTTTATGCAAAGCCATTGTACTCATATTCTTCATTTATTTGGCTTTCTTTTCTTTCTCAATTTATTTTACATTAGCATAACTAAAACATAGTGTTAATCGCATGAGCATTTGAGTCAAGCAGGCCATGCTTCTGAGTATAGGTGCTGAAGCTTACAGATCTGTAACACTGAACAAGTTGTTTGATCTCTCTTTGTTTCAGTTTCTGTATACAGAGTATATAAATAAAAACAGAACTCCAAAACAAAGCTGTTGGGAAGATTAAATGACAGGATAGACATAATGTGGTTAGCACTTACAGGTACTTGACAGAGCCATGCTGCCCTTCCTATCTCACCCCCAGACGCCTCCCCACTCTCTCTATTTACAGGTATATGTCCATAATCTATAATATCCTTTAGAAATGTCACATTGTCTTGTCTAAAATCCTCACCTCCACTGACTAACTGCACGTTCTGCTCTTTTCAAATACACTAAAACAGAACAACCAAAAACGTTTTAAAAGAAATTTTATTAATAATCATGAGGTTATACACTGACCTGTGAGACCTAGAGCATACAAAAATGTATGTTTGGATATGTTTTCTTCTGCTAAGAGAGGTAATACACACATAAGCTGCTCACTGACTACACAACATCATTACCTACATGGCCTGACCAAGCCAACAAGGTGAATCATAATATTTTGCAAAGTATGAAATGGTGCTAACAGTTCTACATTTGAGCATTGAATAAATGTTGAAACAACTGGTGATAATTGTTAACAATAAGTCCTTGACTTTTCATGAATTGTTTGCCCCAAAACATCATCACTTTTTGTACACAAACGGTATTTTGTCAGAAAAATTGGTTGATGACACTATTAGGACAGTATTGTCTTTACTGGTTCTGTTGTACCGAACCGAGCATAGAAAGTTAACACCAAGACAAAAGTAGGCCTAATTGCAGGGTCTTTATTGCCGGCGACCACAGAGGACTCACGTCTCTCCAACCCGTGGCCCCTGAGGGAGGGTGTCAATACCTTTTATACCTTTTTCCCGGGTAAGGGTATGTGGTGGGGGGTGGAGGTGAGGAGCTTCAGACATTCCGAGGGCTAGTGAATTCTGTAAATCACTTTCTGGGCGGAGATGAGGGTGAGGGGCGGGGGTGAGGGTGAAGGGATTCAAACATTTAGGGGATTCCGTAAATCATCTCCCGGGCAGAGAGGAGGGTGCGGGTCTCCAGACATTCCAAGGACTAGAGGACACATTGTGGATATACTGTCACTTCCACTGTTACTTAAGTGGCTTACAGAAGTCAAGATAAGTCTTAGTTTGCAAATTATCTGGATTGTAGTAGAAATAACAGATCTTAGTTATTTATTACAGGGCGCAGGGGCCATGATGGAATTAGCTTGGGCTGTTTATTCTAGTTACTACCCGTAAGTAAAGGCTAGTAATTTTGACAGTTACTGATAAGGAAGGTATGCAGCCTTTGCAGAGAAAGGCTAGCAGTTTTATTTACAGAAGCCAAGGCCAGCAGTTATTGTGAGGAGAATGGGGCAGCCGTTACAACTTATTTTAAAACACAACTTTGTCTCTTATAAAATAGTGTTGTTCAGGTTCTAACTTTAGGCCAGCTATAGCACAGTTCTAGTGAAAGTCATTTGAAATGGCAGCAGACATTGCTCTGTATTATCCACAGCAGCACAGTACTATTAATCCTCCAAATAAACAAGCATGGTCTTATCAATGCCAATCTAACAGATTTTACAAATGATGCTGCTTATGTACCAGTCATACAATCATGGGTAAATTGCTTTTGAACAATTTCTGTCAACACTTGGCTTTTGTTATTAATGTTGTGCATATCAAATACGTGCATATCTATCATATAATTTTAAAAACTGTTTAGTTAGAAAGGATCAGAAGGGTCATCTAACTTAATTCTTTCCATTTACAATGATGATACTGACTTTAAGAGAGTTGTTAGATAACTTGTCTAAAGCTACGTAAACAAAGAGTAGTAGAGGCAATACTGGACTGTAGATCTGCTCATTCTAATTCAGTGCTCTTTCAACACAGCCTGTCTTCTCCTTATAGCATTGTAGTCTTTAAGTACCGGGAAGGACCTCTCAGAAGTAGATAACAGATAATGGAGATGTCCAGAAGAATGCTGCTGAGTGCCATTTACTCACCATGTGCATATTCAGCTTCTTTCTGAGCTCCAGTTTTTGCATTGCTGCTTCCTAAAACAATTCCTCTCCAGTCAATTCTGAGCTGTTTTAATTCCTTCCTCAAATGTTTCAAACTCTTTTCCCCTAAGGCTGCTTCCTTCTTCTCTATGCCCCCCCTTTTTAAAAAATTTTCTCTGCCAGAAACTCTTCCCCCTCATGTCATCCACCCTAAGCTAATTCCTACTTATCCTTGAGGCTGCAACTTAAGTGTAAACTCCTCACGGTAAACTTCCCTGATTCTTGCTAGTCCTTATTATGGGCCTCTGTTAACATTCTCTCATAACTGATTTATTTCCCCATAACAGCATTTAGCATATGGTCTTGTTGTGTCTTATTTATTTGTCTATCTTCCTGACATACTATAAATCCTAGCAGGGACAAGAACTGTTTTTTTATCTTTCCCACTATTTTACCTTTAGACAACAAAACTCAAAGAAGCTACCCCATGAAAAGTTCTTCATTTTCAAAGTATCACACTCACTATGAAAGATGAGCTATTTCTTTTTCCTGGGGAAAATCCCTTTAATCATGTTAGATATCATGCCCCTTACTGCCTTACTGAAGAGAGAAAACTTTTGATGATCTAGTCTCTATTGTATATTTCACCTCTCCCCTTCAACTGGATCCTTCCAATGACTTTTTCCTTTTTCTTTTTAAAAATTAATATCACAGTAAAATATATACAACATGCATGTATCATTTTAGCCATTTTAAGTGTAAAATTCAGCAGCATCAAGGGCATTTACACTATTGTACAACCATCAAACTATCCATCTCCAGAACTTTTACTAATGGCTTTTAAACAAATTAAGGATTCCTTTAATAAAATGTTTTTTCATCTCATCTGTCACCTGTTATGTCATCTCACCCTCCTCTTGTAACACTCTTTCTCTTCAAAGCCAGCTTTATATTCCATGGTATTTTCTCACTCACCTCTTACTCCTAACTCACTCCAATTGGGTTGAGCGTATCATGCTTCCAAATGATTTCAAAAAGTCAGTAACAGGTCTTCATAGGGATAAATACCAGGAGCTCTTTTCAGTTCTCAATAGCCTGCTGAACTGTTCACCACTCCTTCCCCCCAATACACTTTTTCCTTCACTTCCTTGGTCCAGTGCACTACATGCATCTGTTTTCTCTCCAGGTACTTCTTTCCTATATCCTGTCCATGTTCTTTTGCCTGCACAAAGCCATTCAGTATAAGAATCTCTGAAGACTCTCCCGTAGGATCTCTCCTGTCTTCAAAGTATACTTTTTTCCTTTTCTAAATAATGTTCTCCTTATCCTTGACGTTGGTTACCACCTGCTTTTTTTTTTTTTCGGACTCACATGTTCGGATGTGACAGTCCAACTGAAACCTTTCCTTTGAGCTTAACTAAGTATTAATAATTGTTTTTCTGATCATTTTTTACAAAAGCTTCAAACTCCACATGTTCCAAATCAAACTTCTAATATGCCCCCTAAGCATTTGCTTCCCAAGATTCTCTACCTCACTGAATGTCACTATCATTCAACCTGTTACATGAGTCAGAGACCTGGAACTCAATTTTGATACTTCCCACTCCTCCCACTTTCATGCTTTTGACCAACAGCACAAAAGATTGTACTTTCTAAATTTCCCTCCTAAACCATTCTTTCTTTGCTGTTACTACCCTAAATATAGCATCATCACCCCATCTAGAATGCTGCAATAGCCATCTACATCTGGTTTATCTACATCTACTCTGGTTCCAATTCAATACTTTCTCCATACTGCAACATATACCCAGTTGAGACCTGTAAGCACTTTCCAGTGCTCCAAGAACACCCACTGAGGACTATGAAAGCTTAAGTTGCTCCTAGATTAAAGACAAAGCCACTTAACTAGTTCTGCATGCTCTGATCCCCCATCTGTATTCCAGCCCCAACTTACAACCAGCTAAGAGTCTCTCTCTCTCAGCTCCAGCCATCCTGACCTTTTTCTAGCCCTTTGTTCTCAGTAACATCCCTCCCCATTCCTTCTCTATGTTATTCTATCTGCCTGGGAAGCTCCGCCACTCTCTTCATATTTTAAATAGATAATTCCTGCCCATTCTTTGGAAGGCAGATCAAATGTCACTAGTTAGGAGAAACTTGCCACTGCTAGATCAAAGCTATTCGTTTTCATCTCATCAAGTGCATCTTCTTCATAGCAGCTACTGCAATATTAATTTTCTATTTACTTCATATATAATAACCCAAATTCAGGCCCTTGAGTTGATGCAGAGATCATGCCTCTTTTTGCTCACTGTTACATCCCCTCCATTTAATGTATCTGGAATATAGCAAGCACCCAATAAATATGTATCAAACAAAATAATGAATACATAAATGGATAAACGAGTTATAGGGCCCTAAATATTTGTAGAAAACCCTCATTCTTTTAACAAATAATTAGTCCATTATGTGCTAAGAGCAGTATCCTGAGCAAAACTAACCTTTGTTTATCACTTCCTATGTGTCATACACGGTGCCCAGGGCTTTGAGTAACCAGGCATTATTTCATGTTTTACTGTCAACAAAAGGCTGTAAGACAGATACCAGCATTAGTCTTCACTTACAAACAAAGAAACTGGGGCTCAAAGAAGTTACATGATATACTAAAGTTCACTTAAACAATAAGTGAAAGAGAGTAAGAGTAATATCATGGTCAGTCAAATTTCAGAGTTTAATTGAGCTCCTTGAATGAATGAAGATATTCATATATTTCAAACATAACACAAATGCATGCACTGTCAATTTTATGAATATATCACAGCCCTAAAGTTAGGCATACTACTTTGAGTTAGTCAACACTAACTCAAAGCCTCATTTGCTTTAGATTCACAAATCTATCAAGTATGATAAAGGGTCATCTTGTACCTAAAATCAATAAACATAATACACTCCAATAGTTACCAAAACTAATATAACTATTCTATTAGTAAAGACAATTCCCTTTAAGCTTGAGCAACTGTATAATGAACACATCTCTGAATTTCCATGAAACTTCATTCTTCTTCCAAATGCAGCTAAGTATTTGCAGCAATTAACATAAACATTGCAGGACACCATTTTTGTTTTGTTCTGTTTGGTTTCGTTTGCAGAAAGATCATAGGCACCAGGTGCTATCTCAGATGTCAGCGGGTTGTTGGCATCAAGTATTTCAAAAGAAGCTTGGAACACACTGAGCCCTATTTAACCTATTCAACTTCATACAGGAGGTTGATTAAGTATGCCACTGAGGTATATGATCTATCATTCCCCTAGTTGCTAAACATCAACTAACCAGTGCTCTGCTATCTTCGGACGGCAATAATGTTGCAATATAAAACAATAAAGAGTCCATTTTTTGTACCTTCCAAATTTGCAAAGATTTTTTTTAAATAAAGAAATTGATGTTGGTGAGAATGTTATATGACAGAAATTCTCATATATTTCTGTTGGGAGTAAAAATTTGCACATCCTGGCAGGAAAGCAATGTTTATTGTGTATAAAGATTTGATTAAGTATTTCTGTTTGCTAGGACTTTAGCTCAAGGAAACAGGGTAGATGAGGATATATTTACTCATTCACTCTTCTGTAAGTCATTTATCACACTCATTTATCTCTTCATTAAACAAATAGTCATTGGACATTTTCTGAGGGAACAAAAAAGGAGCAAGACAAATTCTGCCTCTGTAGGAAGTCACACAAGAAACAAGATAATTTCAATTTGTAGGTACAGAAGAGGCAAGGGCCTTCTTGCAAACAGAGTGGATCACAGAGGTTCAAGTTAATAACTGACCCCAAGTATGTGTTAGTTAGATAACAGGGAGAACATTTGAATCAGATGGTATAGCTCAGAAAGAGAGAGACAGAGAGAGAGAAAGAGAGAGACAGAGAGAGAAAGAGAGAGAGAGAACCTGAGAATGTAGCACACTGGAGGAAGGAATAAGAGCAGCCAAAAACTGCAGAATAACTAAAAGGAAAATATCATAGGTTACAGAAACATGGGCATTTTTGTTATCATCCTTGTATGTTTCTATACTGCCAAAATTTCCTACATTGTACATCGGAGAAAAAGGAGCATTTTAAAGGCCATTTAAAAAGCTAGTAAAACATAAAATGATTATAATAGCATATGTAGATGACCCATAAAGTATGTCATTAAACAATTCTCACATCAGAGGACCACTGTGAGGAAGAAAAGAGCAACAGATGTCAAAAACTTCAGCAAGTAAAATATTTGTACAGCTCCCACACATACAAGCACAAAAAGCATTTTTGCATTAGTGCTAGTTGTTTCACACAAAAATTTACTTCAGACATTACTTTAAAATACCATCATTTCTCATTATTTGTGATGGTTATATTCTGTATAGTCGCTATGTACTCTGAATTCGTGAATACTGAACTGCTACTCCCAGAGGAAACACATTCACACACATACACACACACACACACACACACACACACACCACTCATATAATCTTAAATAACCAAAACAAAACAGATGGGTAGATTCCATTTTCCTCTTTATTACAAACAAAGGAAAAAAAAAAGAGTCACAAGTGTTAGGTAACTTTCCTGAGCCTACCCCACTAGTAAGTGCAAGAGTTGGGATTGAAACTTCCTCCAGTTGGCTCTAGGGCTCTTCCTGGACAACCTCACTACCCTGTAGTGTCCCCTACTGCCTCCATCCTCTGGTCCTCTGTCTGAAAGCTGATATCTGAAGGCAGAACTCTCTTGCCTCATCTGGTCTTAACTGGGAATGTGCCTACTGGGTGACATAAATTTTTTGTCAGTCTGTGCATATCCATATATGACCAGGAAAATGCCACAAGTATTGATTTGGAGGTAACAAATAAATTACCACAAGTGGGAAAATTCACAAATATGGAATCCACAAATAATGAGGATTGAGCGCATATGGAAACACCCATAGTATGGATCAATTCATGCCTCCAGATGATCTATACACAGAGCTAAAAGTTGCTGTGTGCTGGCATTACATGTGGTACAGCGGGAAGAGTGGTCAGCTTGATTTTCATTTAGTAGACATAATTTTCTGAGAATTTTCATAACATTTCTGAACTTAAATTTTTTCCTCTGTACAATAAAAAAATGAATTACATAATTAACCTCTGAATTCCCTTCTGATCTCGGTCTATGGCTCACTGAGGTTTTTCCAAGACTAATATTTTCTGTTCTAAACGTTTTATGACTTCCATAAACATGTAATAAATTCAGTTATCTAATAAAAGTTTGATAAGTTCCATTTCACTTGTGAGGGCCAATTTTTTCAATGACATTAGAATCTACAAAACTCTTAAGCAGAAAGCAAGGAGGTAAGGATGAGAATTCTTGACACATTTTGCCAATCTCAAATTTACATGGCAAATCATGACACCTTATTTGATTTGCAACCTTTTGTAAGACGAAAGGCAACAGAGAAGTAACCATAATCCAAGGTGGATATACGTTTTACTCATATTTTATTTGCATAAGTATAATAGAAAAAATCCTTAAATATTGAAAAAAAAATGAAGATTCTCCCACTCTAATGAGTAAAACCTTGTTTAATTTGGCATTTGATGTCAAATAAAAAATAAGTGCCAGGCATGGTGGCTCATGTCTGTAACCTCACTACTTTGGGAGACAGAGGTAGTAGGATATCTTGAGGACAGGAGCTTGGGATCAGCCTGGCAACACGGTGATACCACATCTCTCTCTATATATATTTTTTCAATTAGCCAGATACGGTGGTGAATGCCTGTAGTCCCAGCTACTTAGGAGGTTGTGGCAGGAGAATCACCTGAACCCAGGAGGTAAAGGTTGCAGTGAGCCATGATTGCATCACTGCACGCCAGCTCAGGCAACAGAGAGACCCCCAGTTTCTAAATAAATAAATAGAAAATAATAAGGTCAATTTTTAAGAGAAACCAAGATTTAAGAATATGTTCTCCCCTTGGGAGGCCGAGGCAGGCGGATCACAAGGTCAAGAGATCGAAACCATCCTGGCCAACATGGTTTAGTAGAGATGTGAAACCCCATCTCTACTAAAAATACAAAAATTAGCAGGGCATGATGGTGTGCACCTGTAGTCCCCACTACTCGGGGGGCTGAGGCAGGAGAATTGTTTGAACTTGGGAGGTGGAGGTTGCAGTGAGCCAAGATCACACCACTGCTTTCCAGCATGGGCGACAGAGTGAGAATCCTTCTCAAAAAAAAAAAAAAAAGAAAAAGAAAAGAAAAAGAATATGTTCTATTATACATTTGGCTAAAATTTTTAGAAGCCCAAATCAACCTAGAAATTACCCTTGTGTAACAAAACCAGTAGCTACTACCAGACACTACAGGGAGCTATAAATGAGAGAAGTAAATGAGAAAGACCCTTCCTATACTCTGGATGGACATTTCAAAACTTCAGTCTAATGGTCTTTGTTCACTCTCTGCCTTCACTAGAAGTTAAAAAGTAAACTCAGTTCCTTTGAGTGAGAAAAGAAAGAGGCACACACTTTCCCTAACTAGAGTAGAGGCAAACTGAAACTATCTCTTCTTAAGTAGAAAAATATACTTGAGGTGAATAGATTAATAAAAGCTGAAAGTGAAAACATCAAGTCCTAGAGAAGGCAAAACCTGAGAATTTTATAGAATAATCATTAGTAACATATTTTACTGGAGGTTAATATTTAGGGTAAATAGATTTAAAAAATGGGAAGATGAAAGAAAAATGAAAATGTTTTCAATAGATTAGTTTTTTAAAACTTAAATAGGTTAACATTTTTTAAGGACTTGATATTTACCAGATGCTTTGTAAGCATTATCTTTAATCCTTGCATTAGCAGTACTGGGTAAGAATTATTATCTTAGTTTTACACATGAGAACACTGAGACACAGACATGCTGAATAATTTCCCTAAGGTTCCACCTAACTAGTATTTTGAGGAGATATTATTTTAACTTAGATCAGCTTGGATACAAAGTCCATTCTCATTCCATTGCATGATAGATGCTGCCTCCTGAAAATAATACTTTGAAATGCAAAATCAATAGTTATTAAGAAAGAACTATGCTAGAAGAATTACCTGTTTTGCTGAAGAGATAACATTTAATACAAAACTATATTTTTAAATTACAAGTTAGCAAAATCCTTCAAATCTCTCTGTGTTAATTTTTATTCACTTTTTATATTAGTTCACAGTGTCAGTAGTTTTAACTCTTAATCAATTGTGGGATTATGGATCCCCTTGCAAATCTGAGGAAAGGATCCTAATGATATACCCATGCACAAATACTGCATTCAACTAATTTAACTTCAGAGAGTTCACAGTAGCCTGATGTCCATATACTCAACCCTCTGTGAACACTAGGTATGGGCCCTAGGCACTAGGTGCAGCTACTCTCTTAGCTAGACAGATCAAACAGTCTTAAAATACTACTGGTTGTTGTGTACCCAGATCGTAAGATGAGAAAAATGTTAATAAATCAATACATCTTTGAAAGGTAAATACATAACAAAAATCATATGATTGGGAGAAGTGATAAAGATCACTTTCTGATGTTCTAATAAAATAAGTTGTATCTAGCATCTGGATAAATAGTTTTTTCACTTACTAGTATTCACAAAAAGCTAAATATGAAAATCCATAAGTATTATTTAGTCCATTCACCCCACCAAATATACATAGAAACACTTTGTTGAAAAGATGAACATTTAACAAGAAATTATATTTGTAAACTTAAAAATAAAACCTATAACCTTCTTCTAGTTTAAGTATTACTCTATTTTTTTATATTTAATATACAGTGATGATTGTTTTAACTCCTAGTTGATAATGGGTTTTGAACCTCTTTGAGAACCTGAGGAAAGAACTTCTGAAAAATCCACATGTAAAAATGCTATACATGACCTCAGGGAGTTCACAGCACCTTACTGTCTATCTACTTAATGCTCTAGTGTTCAATAGGTAATGAACACAGATGTGAAAACTGCATATGACTTTAAGAGTAAATGACACACTACAATAATTAAAATAATTTTGGTTATATCATTATCAACACTGAGTACATCTCAATGATTTTAAGTAGATAAAACAGAATGAGTTGAAACACCTAACACTAAATATAATATTCTAAGTTACATAAACTAGGTTTATCTTACTACTTTCTCTCTTTCCACTGTTTCCTCTTATCACTAATTTAGCTGAGAGTGACCTAAATTATTCCCCTTACCCCAAAACTACTTACTGCTTTTTTTTTTGAGACGATGCTAAAAGTTGACAATTAATGGATAAAAAGTAGCAACTGGTAAGTGGGCCTCTATCTAATTAAAATCATTACCAATTCCAAATATCTGTTAGAGTAACAAAATCCAATCTAGTTAGTATGTTCTTCAAATAGAGTTATAATCTAAATGACAGTGAGAATAAACACATTCTCAAAATTTTAATCCATTGCTTTTAAAAGGGAGCATCACCCATTTCTTTGAACTTGAACAAATAAAAAAGGTATTATGAAAATCCTTTTTAAGCATATACTATATATATTTAAAGCTAATTTAATCCTGAAGAGATTATAAGATAGGCACTATTAATCTATTATCTATAAAATAAGTAACTTTTGTTTTAGAAAACCAAAATGAGCTTCAGACTGTTTAAACAATTTTCCAAGACTGAATTGTACGAGTTCACTTAGAATCTGATTTAAATCCATAACAGTCTTTGTGGGGGTGGGACCCACCAGGCCAGATCACTTAGCTCCCTGCCTTCAGCTCCCTTTTTTTCGGGGGAATGAGCGGCTCTGTCTCACTGGCCTTCCAGGCACCACCTAAAACGCTGCCCAGTTTTGTGCTGGAAACCTGCAGCACTGGTGGTGTGGGCAGAGGCGAGAATCTCCTGGTCTGGGGGTTGTAAATACCGTGAGGGTAAGTGCAGTATCTGAGCCAGAGTGCTGGAGTGTCTGGAAAAGTCCCTAATGGCTTCCCTTGGGTCAGAGGGGTAGTTCTCCAGCCCCTTGAACTTCCTGGATGAGACGACACCCTACTCTGCTTCGGTTTGCCCTCCTTGGGTTACACCCACTGTCTAACCAGTCCTACTGAAATGAATCTGGTACCTCGGTTGGAAATGTGGAGATCATTCGCGTTCTGTGGTCGCTCTCAGTGGGAATTGTGCTCAGGAGCTGTTCCTATTTGGCCATCTTCGCAGAAGTTTATTGCGGCATTGTTTACAATAGAAAAGACTTGGAACCAACCCAAATGCCCATTAATGATAGACTAAATAAAGAAAATGTGGCACATTTGCACATTTTATGGAATACTATGCAGCCATAAAAAAGATGAGCTTATGTCCTTTGCAGGGACATAGATGAATCTGAAAACCATCATTCTCAGCAAACTGACACAAGAACAGAAAACCAAACATCACTGCATGTTCTCACTCATAGGCAGGTGTTGAACAATGAGAACACATGGACACAGGGAGGGGAACATCACACACCAGGGCCTCTTGGGGGGGGTGGGGTAGCTAGGCAAGGGATAGCAGTGGGTGGGGGAATTTGGGAAGGCTAACATTAGGAGAAATACCTAATGTAGATGACGGGGGGATGGAGGCAGCAAACCACCATGGTATGCGTATACCTATGTAACAATCCTGCACAATCTGCATATTTACTCCAGAATTTAAAGTATAATAAATTTTTAAAAAGATAAATAAATAAATAAATCCATGACAGTGTCCCATCTCAATCTCTCTTCTTTACATAAAGCTATCTGAATTATTCCAAATCCTATAAGCCAATAATTTGTGACCAACTGCTGTGTTAGACACTTTTCTGGGTGCTTTCTAATTTGATAAGAATGAATGGAAAAGAAAAATAAGTAGCAGTCTGAAGACCACACTACAGCACTTCAAAGCTAGACCAACCATCAGTCAAATTACAATTTACAGTCACTCAATCAGAATAGTTACTGAAACTTAATATGTGGAGACATTTGCATGTCTAATTGACTTTCTATAAAGAAGCTTTATAAATTCCAATATTCCATTAACTAAGAAAACTTTATAGTTATATATATCTATATATATATGTGTGTGTGTAACATTATAGTACATATAGACATATATATGAACACACATAACTTTAGTGTTTTCTTTTTAATGGAATATTGGAATTTATTTACATTTTTATTTTAATTTTTTTCATTTTTTGAGATGGAGTCTCACCCTGTCACCCAGGCTGGAGTGCAATGGCGCAGTCTTGGCTCACTGCAACCTCTGCCTCCCGGGTTCAAGCAATCCTCCTGCCTCAGCCTCCCGAGTAGCTGGATTACAGGCACCCAGCTAATTTTTGTATTTTTAGTAGATATGAGGTTTCACCATGTTGGCCAGGCTGGTCTGGCACTCCTGACCTCACGTGATCCACCTGCCTCAGCTTCCCAAAGTGCTGGAATTACAGGCATGAGCCACTGTGCCTGGCATGGATCTAACATTTCAATATTAGCAATGAAATACATATCCACTTTAGGTTTAACTCCTAATTTCAAGAGAATAGTGTTGTAAGTGTCCCCTTCATCCTACAAAATATTGTGCACACTTCAGGATATGGCATAAAGGAAACAGGAATCAAACCTCGTCTTCACGCACAAATGTGACTAGTAATTAACAAAGACACATATTACTTCCATGTTTCCTCCTGAATTTAAAATAATTCTTCTTTTATTTAGAAGAAATGTTCTACATCAAGTTCCAATTTTCCATCAATAACAAATACTTGATTGTTTATTCTGAGAATGCAGAATGAAGGTTC
Source organism: Cacajao melanocephalus (assembly GCA_963573385.1). NCBI lineage: Eukaryota > Metazoa > Chordata > Mammalia > Primates > Pitheciidae > Cacajao > Cacajao melanocephalus. Next base: position 11,862 of record CAUYLG010046048.1, on the reverse strand, counting down.
TCTAAAGACTTGAAAAGAGAAAGAGCTGAGAAAATCTCAATAATTTCAAGTGGAAACTGCTATTTGTAGCAGCAATTCACAGTCTAAAAAGTTGAAGATAACATAGAAAAAAATTAAAAGGTAATTATATTTACAGGTTGGACACAGCCCAATAAAATCAGTATTCATAGACTCTCTCAGAGGGAACTTTATACTACAGAGACTGTATCTTATACTCAAAAAAGCAATTTAAATTCAGTATTTTCTGAGTGATGATCTCAATTTTCCAAAGGGGCTGATTTCATTAAAGAAAGATATTTTCAAGTGTCTTTTTTTTTTAAAATAGCTGCTCAAATCTAATAAACATGGTGGTTTCTGGAAATAACTCACAAATGTTTTCCAACTCTTAATCTGTTTTCCTAAAACACATGTTGGTTAAAGAAGTAAGGTAATTCTGAAAATTGTGTAGTAATTTCTTTGAAGATTATAAGTAAAGCACAGGCGGTAGGTAATATGTTCCTTTTACAAGATACATTTTTATGTGCAGGATGATACTACCATGAACCCCCATACTGTGCCATTTTTCTCTAACAATACGTGAAACAGTGCCATAATAGGTACATGAGGGGGAAAAATATGAAAAATCAAATCAAAGTTTAGATATAATATTTTGCTTGAATACATTAATAAAAATTTCATATGATAATATATTAACTGTTTACTAATTCTAGTTACTAATTGAGACTAGTCTGAATAGAATACACAAAAAGGTGTTCATAATCCAATGTTTTTTGCCACCTCAAATTTCCAGGCTCCATCATTCATTCATTTGTTCATTCATTCATTCAACAATTACTCATTAGCTTCTACTAATTACTGGACACTAGGCTGGGATGTAAAGATGGATGAGAATATAACTCTTATCAATAATTCTAAATAATATCTGTAATAAAATGAATAATGGTTTAAAGAAGCATTTTGCCAAATAATAATTGTATATCTTTACACTGTACAATATGATTTTCTGTCTATGTATACATCATAGGAAGAGTCAATCTAGTGAATTAACATATTCATCAGCTCATCGACTTATTTTTTTCAGAATGAGGACATTAAAAATTTATTTTAGCAATTTTGAAATATTTTATACACTATTATTAACTGTGGTCACCAACATTTACTTCTAACACTATAGGGGTATCATTTTTCTTTAGAAATAAAGTAAATTCAGGCCTGGTGAGGTGGCTCATTCCTGTAATCCCAGCACTTTGGGAGGCTGAGGTGGGCAGATTCCCTGAGGCCAAGAGTTCGAAACTAGCCTGGGAAATATGGCAAATCTCCGTCTCTACTAAAAATACAAAATTAGCCAGGATGACAGGTATGACAGGGACAACAAATCTGTCATCCCAGCTACACAGGAAGCTGAGGCACTAGAATGACTTGAACTTGGGAGGTGGAGGTTTCAGTGAGCACTGCCCTGCAGCTTGGGTGGCAAAGGCCAGACACTGTTTCCAAAAAAAAAACAAAAAACAAAAATAGCTTGCAATATAGTATATAAGCCATTTATTCATTTATCAGTTAAGTGGGACTCTGTCTCTAAATAAATAAATAAATAATATAAAAATAAAGCCAGTTAAAATTTCAAAATAACTTAATGTCAATGCCCTGGGAAAGTAAAGTTATGATTTTAAATTAAAAATAAATTTCCAGCATATTTATTATAAAAATGTTATTCCAACATGGAACTTCAATGTTTTACTGTTTCATAGTTATATCAGATCGATCAATCTGATAATTTATATCAGAATGGCTAAGATATGACTTTATCAAAGGATCAGCTCCCACAAAGTTAAATACACGTGCCTGACACCCCACATGCATACTTAGGTCTGAAATAGTAACCCCCTAGAATAATTGGGCAAAAAAGTTTGTTTAAGGTAATAAAGTACCACCACCAAAGGCTATTAATGGAAAAAAGAACTGAGTGCTCTAAGGAAGAAGTGCCAACAGCTAGAATAGAAGCCCTGTAGAAGTGTTCTTCCCAAACTCAAGCAATTTCTGTAAAATAACCAAGAAGGTCTCTGGGACCTGAAAACTGTCCTTTGTAGGTACCTGAGAGAAGAAACCTGCCTCTGTCATTATGATTAACCATAGAGATGGGACTCTCTGCATATGGGCCCGCTCCAAAAATAATAATGAGTCACCACAGGATTAAGGACTTGAACATTAGAGAAAAAAAAATGGCAGCACTTCCTCCCAAAGGACTCAGCAGTGCCCTGCCAGAGAGGGCCTTGATACAGTCAGGATGGAGGCTGATTCTCAGCCAGACTCCACCCAGCTAATAAACTGTAAATACTATGCAGTAGTTTCACAAGTGTGCTCTAGAGGAAGACTATGAGGAATCCAGTTCTCATTTTCATATTCATTAGTTGTAAGACTTTAGCTAGCCAAGTTTCTTAACTTCTCTGTGGCTTCAGTTTCCTCATCTGTAAAATGAGTATGGTAATAATAACAAATACACTTCAGAGAGTTAAAAATGGAATGAGGTAATATATGTAACATTCAGCACAATGTCTGGCACATTTGCAAAGTGCCGAAAAAGTGGCTATTTTTGAAGGCAAAGGAGCCAAGTCTAGGAAGAAAACAATTAGAGAAAGGAAATTCAATGCAACCAAGCATTACGATTCTACCACATAAAAATAAACTCAGTAAGCTCAGTTGTGCACAAAGCAAAACTCTTGCCTCTCAAAAAGGGTAAGTAAAAAAATTATGACTAAATAAAGTAAAAAGGTAGTCATAATTACACCTCTGCCTGGCCATGTGCAGTGGTTCATGCCTGTAATCCAAGCACTTCGGGAAGCCAAGGCAGGTAGATCACGAGGTCAGGAGATCGAAACCATCCTGGTCAACATGGTGAAACCCCATCTCTACTAAAAATACAAAAATTAGCTGGGCGTGGTGCCCTGCGCTTGTAATCCCAGCTACTTGGGAGGCTGAGGCAGAAGAATCACTTGAAACCAGGAGGCGGACGTTGCAGTGAGCCAAAATCATGCCACTGCACTATAGCCTGATGATAGAGGGAGACTTCATCTCAAATAATAATAATAATAATAATAATAAAATTATACCTGTGCCTGTTCAAAGTGATTAGAAGGTAAGAAAGACAATAAAATATCACCATTAAGAAAATACAAGGTAAAATGTTGCAGGAACATTTTGAGTACATTCAGTTAAAACTAATAACAACCATAAAATATTTCCCCACTTCCCTTTCCCAAACACCCCATGTTAGGATAGCGTAAGAAGGCACATCCATGTGACCATCAAAGTGCAGACTGGGAGGCAGAACATGTACTGCTTGTAATTGCCAAATTTACATGTGGAACAAGAGATGAACCAGAGAATTATGGGCCAATGAACCTGAATTCAATTTAGAAAAAGAAATGGAAAACACGTGGAATTACTGAGATAACAACCCTTCAGGAAATTCTTTAACTGTACTTCCAAAAGCAAGACCAATGGCTTGGCAGCATGAAAATCACACGAGGGGAGGGGAGATGTTTTTCAAAATGTAGATTCTGGAGTTCTACTCTGACCTCCTGAAATAGACTTTCTGGAGAAGAAGCCAAAGAATCATCACTTTAGACAACTTCCTTGAGGTGACTCATCTGCACATGGAAGTGTAAGACCTTTGCTCCATAGCACAGGAAAAATGTGACCTCAGGAGATGATGAATAATAAATTAAGCATGAATATATCTTTTCAATTTGGTGCTACTTATTCTGTGATTAGCTACATAATGAGAATTATCTATATTGCTTTTTAAGTGATATCTTACTTCAAATAGACACACATTACATGGTGAGAGTACTCAGTTTGAGGAATCAAGCTGAATTTCAATACCTGATTATAATTAATTTAAAATAGCTGCTGAGTTTTTTATCATAAACAAACTGTAGGTAAAATTGTCTGGTTCATTTCTAACATTATATTTATAGTTTATAATTTGTTTTGTAAAATTCCATGTTTTTTCTTTTTGGTCTTTATCTTTTAAGATTACACAGTGGGGAAAAAAATAGAGCATGGATAACCTTCCATGGGAGAAAAGTTACAATGGTCAAAGGAGTGAAGTTGAGGTTATTCAGTAAAGAGCTCAGTCCTTTTTACCTATACGGTGGAACGACACATGCATCTGTTCCCAATTTGAAGAAAATATATTGCAAACAGATAAGTTTGTTTTTTCATGGCTGAACCCTTCTGCTCCGAAAGTGAATGGCTTCATGCTTTTGTTTATCTATGGGTACCAATATGAACTTTAAATAAAAAGACCAAAAAAATGAAAGTACTTCATACTCCAAATTATTTAATTAATGCTAGCACTGTATCTCTTTATCCTCAATCTGGATCCCATCTGGAAGTAGCTAGATGAAAAGGAAAGGACCATGGTAAATCAAAACCCATTTTCCATCACCCACTTCTTCCTCACTTTTAAAGAATACTTCCAACAAAAGTACCACAAGAAATACTCCTAAAATACGAAACATAAAAGTGGCTAATTCCACTTGCCAATTTTGGAACTATCCAGATATTAAACTTATCACCACCTCAGAACCTTGAACTGTCACTAATTCCTCTAATGAGTCAATTTGAGGTGAGTTAGAATGATGTTAATAGGCTGTTTGTAATGTACACTGCAATGATAAGACTTGGGGGGAAAAACATTTAGTCAATTGTTATCTCAGACAATAGATAATAACTTTTCTTATCCACAAAACCATTCTTCTTTAACCTGTGAGTCTATAAAGTTGTCTAAAAATGTTAGATTATGTTTAAAAATGTCAAATCTTGGAAGCAAATTGTCTCATTTCCTATACAATTTCATGCCTACATCCCATGTCTTTCCATATTAGATACACAGAAAAAGGTTTAACATTTACTTTTTGTGTGTGATAGGTACTAAACAGAAACTAGAATGCACATTCATATTACTTATATTTATATTTCTTTTCTATAAAAATAAATATAAATGTCTTTCATGTGGGGAAATGCCAAGAAATATTAACATTAAAAAGGTGAAAGAAATGTAGACCACATGTAAGTGGCATCTCTAGAAAAGAGTGACCAATATCTCAATAGTATCAACTATCATACTTGTATACAGAAAATTACAAATGCGTTCTACCAGGGAAACTGTGATAGGAATCCCATTGTCATCTATTTCTATCCTCAAACTTTCTATGTTAAATAATTATTAACCATAAGTAGTACACAGATGCCCACCTTATCTGCAATTTTACTTTCTATGGTTTCAGTTACCTGCAATCTAAAAGCTTTAAATGAAAAACTCCAGAAATATCAATTCATACATTTTAAATCATGCACCTTTCTGAACAGCATGATGAAATCTCATGCCATCCCACTCCATCCAGCCCTGGACGTGAATCCAGTGTATTCATGCTGTCTGCACAACCTGCTCATGAGTCACTCAGTAGCTCTCTCTGCTATCAGATCACCCGTTGTGATATCACAGTGCTTGCATTCAAGGAACCCTTATTTTACTTAATTGTTCTACTTTATTATCAGTTATTGTCATTCATCTTTTACTGTGCATATTTTATAAATTAAACTTTACCACAGGTATATACGTCCAGGAAAACAACAATAACAACAGTATATGTAGGGTTTGTAGGGTTTGTAGGGTTTGGTACTATTGCTTGGTTTCAGGCATTCACTAGGGAACTTATCTGATGATGACAAGAGGATACTGCTGAATGCATGTCCCCAAGTTCTCACTGTCTGAAAGAGAGAGAATCAGAAAACACACAAGCCTCCCATGATTGAGGAAAGGCCTTTTTTTTTTTAAAGAGCCTGAAGTGAGAGTAACTCTTCTACCAGCTAATGAAATGCCATGAATCACAAGGACAAAAATAACCTCAAAGCAATGGTAGATGGAAAATGGAAAAAAGAAGAGGAAGACAAAGTTTACAATTTTCTATGCATGTGTTTAGAGGCAGGGAGACACAGGAAGGTGAAAGATTAATGCAAGAGGAGAGGTATCACTTAAATCTTTATTTTTGCCTTTATACTTTAAAATTTATAAATCATTTATCTTGCACAAAAACCAGTATCATCATTTTAAACCTAGCTCAATAAAAAATGAGAATTGTCTCTCATAAGGACGTATCTATTAATTGTAGAACACAGGACAAATATTCTTCTTCGTAGCAATGCTAAGTCTTCTAGTGATAACATGTTGTAGTGGGGGGGAGGGGCAGGAAGAAAGTGCTTCCTCAGCCTTCTCTTGTCCACTCAATATCCTTCCTTCTCTTCTACCTCCCTCCATTTTATAACTGCAGTAAGTATTAATAAAGCAGAAGAAAACCTAAAGCAGAAGAACTCCTGAAGTTTAACAGTCTGATCCTCTTCTTTACTCTTTCCTGGAAGCAGGAAAATAGCTATTTTCTTTTAATATCTCTGTGACTTATTTGCCACAAAGCTTAAAAATAAGATGAACATCTCAAGACATATAAGCAGCTGATTTATTTCCAAAACCTCTTTCAATGTATACATGAATACATATGCTGTATTTTATATTTTCTTTATGAAAATATAGATATGTGCAGGAATATGACATTATGCATATATAGTTAGACATGTGTTTAACTGTAACATTACAGATAAATTTAAACAAAGATGCTCTTGTTTAATAGTGCCTAGAACTGAGATGACTGAATCACAGCTATAACATAAACATCTTTGCTACTGAGGAAGAAAATGTATTTTTTAAAAAACTGAATTTGTTGACATTTGAATTTAGAAGATATTTGGTAATATCCTAATATTCACTTTTGCCCCATTAAAACTGGTCTTCAGGAAATACGCTAATGAATAGCATACCTCAACATTCAAACGACTACAACTTTTTACTGTTTCACAAGGTTATTTTTGTCAACAGTGAGATAATCCATATAATAATAAAATAACAGTCACATATGACAATGATACATTCTGAAATCTGATCACTGGTATGATGGCAGAATGCCTGCTTTTTGTTCACTCTAGCTCACTTGCTCAGAAACCTTTGCAACAACACTGGAAAGTCCCATTTTCTATTCTGGTTTCTGCCATTAACTTTCTATGAAGTCTGTTACAAAGTCATACCTACAACCAGGTTCCCAGATGCCCTATTTAAAAAAAAAACAGATCTACATTATACTTAAGGTCCTAGTATGGAAAATAATTAGGAGGGCAAACAGCAACATTTTCAGCACTTTGCTGCCACATCATCAAATAAAATCAGTTGAATGAAGAAGTTGCCAGAGGGGGAAAATATTTCTCACCTCTTAAGGAAAAATGTGGCATATAAACCCCAAAATTATTGCTTGAGGCCAACCTTATGCTTCTCGGCTGTTTGTTTTCCTCAGTCACACTAGTGCAGAACTCTGCCTCATTTAGTCTAATTTCCGTCCCTTGTTATATTATCTGTGCACAAAATGAAGTCTCCATTGCACTCTTCTACTGACATTTCACTCTTGCACTCAGGACAAGTGTCTCCAAATAAGTAACAACCCTAAATAACACTTTAATCCTAACTTTCCAGAGACATGAGAGAAAATGACAGAGAAAAGAAGGGAAAGAGAAAACTAGGAAAATGAGTATGCATATGTGTAGGGGATAATTGGAAATGCAGAAGGGGAAGTGGAAACAGACAAAAAGAGTAAAAGGAGAAACAGAATAGGATAGGATAGTACTAGAGGGTCCAAAATGGCCGATTAAAAGCAGCTGCAGTCTGTAACACTCAAAGAAATCAAAGTGTAGGGTGAATTCGGCACCTTCAACTGAAATATCCAGTTTCTTGCACTGGGACTGACCAGGCAAGCAGCTCAACCCACAGAGAATGATGAAAAGCAGGGTGGGGCAATGGCCTATCTGGGAGTGGCATGGAGCCAAAAGAACCCCCACCCCAGCCAAGAGAGGCGGTGAATTATTGTGCAATCCCACCTGGGAAACCACACTTCTCCCACAGATCTTTACAACCAGCAGATCAGGAGATCCCTTTGTAAGCCCACGGCACCAGGGCCTTGGATCTGATACACAGAGGTATGTGGAGTCACAGCAGAGCAGCTGCTGAGGCACACGAGCTTTGCCTACCCTGGTCCTAGAATTCCCAGGAAGGAGGGAGATACATAACTACATACACCTGGAAGCAGGGCTGAATCCAGCGAGCCAGGTAGCATCGTTCTCCGGCCTCACTTCCATAGCACCTCACAAATTAAGACTCACTAGCTTGGAATTCCCTCAAGCCACTGAAGACAGGTTTGGGTGGGCCTAAGAAAAACTGAGTTCCCGGGAAGAAGGATGGCCACCATCTCTGTGGTTTTGGTCTACTCAGTGGTTCCAGCCTGCCAGCTTTGGAGAGTGCAGCCTGTTCAGAAGAGGAGGGGGTCCCCCACAATGCAGCACAGCTGCCCTACCAAAATGCAGCCCGACTGCTTCTTTAAGTGGGTCCCTGATCTGGTTCCTCCTGATTGGGTGCGACCTCCCAATACGGGTCTCCAGACACCCGCTACAGGCTGGCAACAGGACAGTACCCCCTGGGACAGAGCCTTCGGAAGAAGGAGCAGCCTGCCAACTTTGCTGTTTCACAGCTTTCACTGGTGATACCTCCAGGTACGGGAAAAACTGAGGCAACTAGGATCTGGAGCAGGCCCCCAGCAAACTCCAGCAGCACTACAGAAAAGTAACCTGACTGTTCAAACAAAGAAACAGAAAACAACAACATAAAAAAGCCTCACAAAACCCCATTCAAAGGTCAGAAACCTTAAAGATGAAAGGTAGATAAGCCCACAATGGTGAAAAAGAATCAATACAAAAATGCTGAAAACTCAAAAAGCCAGAGTGCCTCTTTTCTAAATGACCAAAACATGTCTCAAGCAAAGGTGCAGAACTGGACTGAGGCTGAGATGTCTAAACTGACAGAAGCAGGCTTCAGAAGGTGGGTAATAAGAACTTCACTGAGCTAAAGAAGCATGTTGTAACCCAATGAAAATAAACTGAAAATCATGATAAAACAATAAAGAAGCTGATAGCCAGAATAGCCAGTTTAGAGAGGAACATAATTGACCTGATGGAGCTTAAAAACACAACATGAGAACTCCACAATGCAATCACAAGTATCAACGGCAGAACAGAGCAAATGGGGAAACAACCTCAGAGCTTGATGGCTATCTTTCAAAATAAGATAGGCAGACAAAAGAGGAAAAAAAGAAAAGGAATAAACAAAATGTCTGAGAAATATAGGATTATGTAAAGAGACTGAACCTCTGACTGACTGGTGTACATAAAAAAGATGAGAACAGAACCAAGTTGAAAAATGTACTTCAGGATATTATCCAGGAGAACTTCCTCAAACTAGCAAGACAGGCCAACATTCAAATTCAGGAACTGCAGAGAACCCCAGTAAGATACTATATAAGAAGATCAACCCCAAGATACATAATCATCAGATTCTCTATGGTTGAAATGAGAGAAAAAATGTTAAGACCAGTTAGAGAGAAAGGCTCAGTCACCTACAAAGGGAAGCCCATCAGACTAACAGCAGACCTCTTAGTGGAAACCCTACAAGGCAGAAGAGATTGGGGGCCAATATTAAACATTCATAAAGAAAAGAATTTCCAGCCCAGAATTTCATATTCAGCCAAACTAAGCTTCATAAGCAAAGGAGAAATAAGATTCTTTTCAGACAAGTAAATGCTGAGGGGAATTCATCACCATGAGGCCTGTCTCACAAGAGCTCCTGAAGGAAGCACTAAATATGAAAAGGAAAAACCGTTACCAGCCCCTAAAAAAAACACCCTAAAGTATATAGACCAGTGACACTATGAAGCACACATGTAAACAAGTCTGCAAAATAACCAGCTAGCATCATAATGACAGGATCAAATTCACACATAACAATACTAACCTTAAATGTAAATGGGATATATGCCCCACCCCAATTAAAAGAAAATTTACCAAGTGGATGTAAAACAGAAAAAAAGCAGGGGCTGCAATCTTAGATTCTGACAAAACAGAATTTAAAACAACACAGATTAAAAAAAAAAAGAATGGCATTACATGATGGTAAAAGGTTCAATTCAACAAGAAGAGCTAACTATCCTAAATATATATGCACCCAATACAGGAGCACCCAGATTCATAAACCAAGTGCTTAGAGACCTATAGAGAGTTGGATACCCACACAATAATAGTGGGAGACATTAATACCCTACTGACAACATCAGAAAGATCATCAAGACAGAGAATTAACAAAGGCCTCCAGGACTTGAACTCAGCTCTGGATCAAGTTGACCTCATAGATATCTACAGAACTCTCCACCCCAAAACAACAGAATACATATTCTTCTCATTGCCACATGGCACTTACTCTAAAATTGATCATATACTTGGAAGTAAAACACTCCTCAGCAAATGCAAAAGAAAGGAAGTCACAACAATCTGTCAGACCACAGTGCATTCAAATTAGAACTCAAAATTAAGAGGCTCACTATAAAGTTACATGGAAATTGAATAATCTGCTCCTGAATGACTTTTGGGTAAATAATGAAATTAAGGCAGAAATCAAGAAATTCTGTGAAACTAATGAGAACAAAAAGAATGTACCAGAATCTCTGGGACACAGCTAAAGCAGTGTTAAGAGGGAAATTTATAGCACTAAATGCCCACATCAAAAAGGTAGAAAGATCTCAAGTTAACCAACTAACATCTCAACTAAAATTATTAGAGAACCAAGAGCAAACAAAACCCAAAGCTAGCAAAAGACAAAATATAATAAAGATTAGAGCCGAACTGAAGGCAATAGAGACATGAAAAAAACCTCAAAAAAATCAATAAATCCAAGAGCTTTTTTTTTTTTTGAAGCAAATAATAAAATAGACCACTAGGTAGACTAATAAACAAGAAAAGAGAGAAGAATCAAATAAATAGAATTAGAAATGATAAGGGGGATATCACCATTGACCCCACAGAAATAAATAACCATGAGAGAATACTATAAACATCTTTATGCACATAAACTAAAATCTAGAAGAAATTGATAAATTCGTGGACACATACACACTCCTAAGACTGAACCAGGAAGAAACTGCATCCCTGAACAGACCAATAATGAGTTCTGAAACTGATCAGTAATAAATAGCCTACCAAGAAAAAGCCCAGGACCAGATAGATTCATAGCTGAATTCTACCAGAGATACAAAGAGTTGGTACCAATTCTGCTGAAACTATTCCAAAAAAATGAAAAGGAGGGACTCTTCTTCCCTAGCTCATTTTACCATGTCAGCATCATCCTGATACCAAAACTTGGCAGAGATACAACAACAAAGAAAACTTCAGGCCATTATCCTTGATGAACATGGTTGTAAAAATCCTCAATAAAATACTGGCAAACTGAATCCAGCAGCACATTAAAAGCTTATGCACTATAATCAAGTTGGCTTCACCCCTAAGAGGCAAGGTTGGTTCAACATATGCAAATCAGTAAATGTGATTCATCACCTAAACAGAACCAAAGACAAAATCCACATGATTATCTCAATAGATGCAGAAAAAATCTTTGATAAAATTCAAAATCCCTTCATGTTAAAAACTCTCAATGAACTAGGTACTCAAGAAATGTACCACAAAATAATAAGACCCATATATTTCAAACCCACAGCCAATATCATACTGAATGGGCAAAAGCTGGAAGAATTCCCCTTGAAAACCGGCATGAGATATGAATGCCCTATCACCACTCCTATTCAACACAGTATTAGAAGTTCTGGCCAGAGCAATCAGGCAAGAGAAAGGAATAAGTGTATTCAAACAGGAAGAAAGGAAGTC